>BGNK01002523.1:2402-19912 GCA_003297005.1 Symbiodinium sp. clade A Y106 | reverse complement strand
AAAGAACCACCCCGCTTCGTGCGACATACTTACGTTTCTGCAATTTCTGCTACTCGAGTGAAGTAACTCAAACTGCTGGTCGTAGGATCGTAGAGTTGCAAAGGAGTGAGCAGACATTAGCTAGGGTTTAGGGTTTAGGGTTCACTACAGTTTCATGAAGCGTGTTGATAGCGTTTGTCATGTCATGAAGGGACAACAAGTCAGGTTTGCTTCCTCTGATGACTGTGGGTCATCCTTGCAATTCTCGCGCTACGTTCAATGCTCATTGCTTTTGCTTCGTGTAGCCCCGAGCAGGCTGAAGGCTTCAGCGGATCAAATTCGAGAAAATACTGGTAGGAAGCAAACTCGCGCTCCAGCGTACTGAACCAGTCAATGATGTTGTGTGCCGAAGTGTTGCAGCCTATACTGGTCCCTTTGAGCTTGACCATCAGACCAGCTGGCGCAATGTGCTACACTTCGTCGGCCAGAACACTTACACACTAACTTTCGGAAACCTTCAGCATCCCGCATTCGATGTGTGCTGCACTCCCCAGCCATCCCCAGCATGCTGTCGACATCTGTGGGCATCAATTGGATGCAGCTACAGGGCATACAATCGCGCAGGTACACTTACGAGTCATACGAGCACAGCATCCCAATAGATGAGAAACCTCATGCGACAGCGTCTGCAAGTGATTGTACGGAAGGCATCGCAGCATGCGCATTTGCAGGTATGTCCCTTGCACATCCCTGTCAAGAAGAGTATATAAGGAATCCAGTCAATCGCTCGCTCTCATTGCTAGCACCGCACATGAAAGAACCACCCCGCTTCGTGCGACATACTTACGTTTCTGCAATTTCTGCTACTCGAGTGAAGTAACTCAAACTGCTGGTCGTAGGATCGTAGAGTTGCAAAGGAGTGAGCAGACATTANAAAGAACCACCCCGCTTCGTGCGACATACTTACGTTTCTGCAATTTCTGCTACTCGAGTGAAGTAACTCAAACTGCTGGTCGTAGGATCGTAGAGTTGCAAAGGAGTGAGCAGACATTAACATATAAACATGACACTCGTAATTGCGCTCTCATCGAGGCATGGTCTCGCATGTGGCAATGATGCGATAACAGAAGCTGAAAACAGGGCAACCTGTTTCCATGCAGGGGCTCATGGTTAGACACGTTGCATACCAGCACTGGCGTTTTTTCCGCGAGGATCTGAAAGTTTGCATTGGGGAGACGATGCTATTTTGTCGGCGGCTCTTTGGCGACGTGGAAAGTTCTTGGGCTGCACTCAGTGACGGCACTGCCACGATGACGTTGGAGGAGTGGCAAGAAGCTTGGGACACGCTCGGCTATTTTGGTCCGATTGCGCAAATCTTTGCGTTTTTGGACAAAGATGGTTCTGGCAGCTGCAGCAGCACTGCCTTCGAGCAGCTGTCAAAGTATGAGGTGTCGAATCTTGGCGCAAAATTAGACGAGCCTTGCTTGTTGGACCAGGCTACAGTTGCGCAGTTCTGAGCTTTTTATGACGAAGAAGCTTAGGCATGGGCGACTAGGATTCGTCCCCGTCCCCACTCTGGCTCTCCCCTCCCAGCGCTCGCAAGTGCAGGATGCAACAACATGATTAGCATGGCACTGACTGCTTGTCTCGAAACGGTCCATACGACAAGTTCGATGCTACAAGCAGCTGTCCCAACATTCATTCTAAGGTTGCAGGACATGCTGGGTGCAGCGAAGCAAGAGCCATGAAGGTTCTTCCTGGATCCTCTCGGTGTTCACGATTCTTTGATTACTCTCGTGCCATGCTTGCACTGCCAGCAGATGAGCGTTTCACGAAACAAATTTTTTAGGTTTCACGATCGAATGGAAAGTGCCGGCAGCACTGTCCGAGCGACACTGCTGGACTGGAGGAAGAAGCACATGGAAGCGCATATCCCATGGCTGTGTTCAGTTTCCATGAACCACCAATTCCTCCGATTGCCATTGCTATGAGTCGTTCTCCTCCTCCCTGCCACAGCCATCCATGACGGCATGCAGATTGCTGCTGCTGGCGAGATTTCAGACCTCCGTTTTTCACGCCGTAATTTACAGGTTTGGTGCGAAATACCGCACGCCGCAATGAAGCGCCATTAGCAGTAACATTCCACAGCTCCGGAGAATGATTGACAGAATCCTGTTGGCACTTTCCGACGGGAAGCGATGGCATCCACCGACGTGATGCAAGACTTGCTCAAACGAGCCCACACGGAGGCCCAACCTACTAATTTTAGTATACATATTCTGCGATTGAACCAGTTCGTCCTGCCGGTTGTGCTGGTCAGGTGGCGCAGTCGGTCCTGCAGGATGTTCAAGGCTATGCCAAGCAATCAGTCTGTCGAATCTATCTTTTCGTTTGGTGGTTGTGTGCTTCCTGAGGAAGGATGCCTCTCCAACTGCCAACGCTTCTGCTGCGGGTCCCCAGGCAGGAGTGTCGAGTGGCATACTGCAATCCAACAGCCCACATCAAGTCGTTAACTGCATGGAGAACAGGTGAAACTAAGTCAATTCGAATCAGTCGGATTCCCACTTTCATTCGGGCACACTTCGGGATCTTCCGGATCTTTGAAGTGAAGCCGACACCAGGCACACTAGATTCTGCCGTCGACCGATCACAGGGCGGTGTCAGCCCAGACTCATGACTGTCACGAAAGCTTCGAATGTTGGATCCTCGGTGGCAGAATCGGATTTCCGTGAATTGAATGGGGTTGAATCGCAGGTAGGGCAGCCTGCCACTTTCGAGAGAAGTCCGGAAGGCTTACCACGAATAATCCTGCCGACAAAGACTGCGATTCGTGGGCGACAGCGGATACTGGACCTCAAATCACGATTTGGTGTCGACTCTAGCGTGAGAAGCACGAACTTCGGAACTCGGTGCATCTCGGTCCATCAGATCATCGAGCGAAGCATCGTCAGAAGTCAGGCAAAGCACGGTGCTGGCACGGTGTGGCACAGCTATGAACGAAGCCAGCGCGACGAAGCACTGCATCACGGCATCAAGCGAAGCAAAGTGCCACAGAGCTTGAGGCGAAGAGCAGTGCGACAGAGCCGGTCTGTTTTGCGGTTTTGCGAACTACGGGGTCAACGACGTTGCTACAGCCGTTCGGCGCACATTGGGCAAAAGCCTGTAAATGAGCAAAAAAGTAGACCGTACAGGAGCATGTGCTGCGTGCTATGTATGCTTTGTTTGATGATGGGGAGCAAGCCCGCTGGCAGATTGCAGAGCGGGTCGAACGCTCCACACAGCAACTACGTGCTGCCAACTCAGGAAGTGCGGCATGTCGCCATATGCTCTGGAGAATCGGCATGAATTCGCACAGCACTTCGGAAGTAATTCATGCACATGAGGTACGATCTGCTGCTGCCGTGCTCCATCCCGAACCACTCTCGCCTGGTGTCAAAGATAGCCTCGCGGGCTTATTCTTGTCGCAGTGTGGAAGCTCGTCGTTGCAACATGTAGAAGGATGCTGCAGCTTACACAGAGTCGAGCCACTTTGCACTCAACAGGTACCTTCTGACATACTTATGCGCTCACCAGAAAGAAAAGATCTCGGTGTCGCTGCCTCATTTGTTCTTAGCTCGCCAAGCCGCCTGCTTCCGTGCACAGAGAGTCTGAAAGAATCTTGGAATCTAACCAAGCACTGCACCTGCTTTCGGGACGATGTGTGCGTGTTTGTCCACGCCGTATACATCCAACTTGCAGATGCATACATGTTGGCATGCCGGCTCGTTCAGACAACATAGGTTCTTACGTCCCTATGTACGACACACGACACCTCTACATACAAGTGAGCACACTTGCCTTCGCATATTGAATATAGGTGCGTATAAGTTAGAAAGCGAAAGAAGCATTGGCGACTGCAAAGTAGAGAGCAAAGAGTGAAAGGGACACGAAGCAACAAACAAAAAGCAGAAGAAGGAAGCACACTCACAAAGCAGCCCCGAGAAGTTGAGAGCCACCCCTCAAGTAGCAGAAGCAGGAACATGCTTGTAGTAGCAACAGGCAGGAACAAAAAACACAAAACGCAACGAACAGAGTGTCAAGCAACGCAAAAAGCAGTAACACGACGAGAGCAGCAAGAGAGCAAGAGGCGAGAAGCAGAACGAAGAAAGCAGGAAGTAGACCACGACATCAGAAAGGAAGCTGCAGACGCAGACCGTCAGGAAGCCAAGACAAGCCGGCAACAAAGGCAACGGATGTCCCAGAAACACAAGAGAAATGACGACAGACAGAATGGGTTTCCCGTCCACCATGCTCGATCTCAACAGCAAGCCTGCCAGAACAGGATGCATGCTATCCCTCCGGCAATTGCTGCCAGCGGATTCGCCGCAACTTCTGGCTTTTGTTTCCCCCAGCTCAACATGGGTAGCGCAAGGGCTATCAAGTTTGGATGCCATAATGTCCGGAGACTTCGTCGCAAAGTCTGCTTCCACGTGCACAAAGTCTCACAACACGGGCGAGGTTTGGAGGCAGCAAGCAAATATGCAGGAGATGGGGTTGAAACTTCCAAGAAAATAGAAGGCAAGGGCAAAGGAGCGTAGTCTTCAAAGTACCCCGAAAGGTGTCGCGGCATCTGTTCCGCTAAGCGCCAGGTCGGAGGCAAATGTCACAAGAAACGGTTTCTGTGAGACATTGCGCTCATGCTGTTTGAGTGATGCGCGATCCGGCTTTGCACAGCGCAGTGAGGTCGGTTGATCCTTTTGTGGCTTTCCCTATGGTGCCCTGGATCTGCCTACTTCGAGGTTTAGGGCCCAGAAGCCAGACTCATCTCCAGCCAAGGCTAATCTGTTGATCTCGAAGGGTTTCAAGGCGAGTGATCACGATCTGCATGACTCAGAGAAACGAAGGCAAGCACGGAGTGGTTTCAAGATCGCTTGAAGCACAGAGCAGGTGGTCCGCGAAACAGATGATGCCCTGCAGAAGAGGCGCTTCTCTGTTGACAGCTGCAGCCTTCCTAGCATATGCAGATACAAGTTGCAGGTCCGCTGTCCCACCCGTCACTTTGGCTGCCCCTGTCTTATGGAGTCTTATCGTCTCCACAGTGCATGCATCACTTGATATACTGTTGTCTGGAGCACTTGAGGTCCGAAGTCAAACGAAAGAGGACCGGTGCGGGCAGAGTCGGTTCCCTTTTCTGGACATGCTGGCATCCGGTATGCGCAGCGAACAGCAGCAGGACGTTCTCGCCTGCCTTGAGCATCAGACAGGTGTGTCGCTGCAGGGGCACTGACGAGGGACTTGGATTCTTCATGTCGAACTGTGACAGCACGCCCAGGCACTTCTGGCGGCAGGAGCAAGCTTTGACGGCACTTTGTGATGGTTGCTTCAACATCCGCAGAAGCTGTTGCGAAGAACAGAGATGGCATGTTTTTGTTTGCACGGATGTACCATCTCGAGCCGGCCATGGTGATTTGTTCTAGGCAGCCCTGGCAGTAGCTCGTAGCACAGGCGATACATGTAGAGTCGTAGCGTGTCACTCTCGAGAGCCCTCCCGAGATCAGTTGCTTTCAGAACCTGAACAGACCTATCACGATCCAGCTCAACGAGGGAGACGAATCAAGCATTTGACGCTGAAGATACAGGATGACAAAGCATGCAAAAGAGGAAACTTCACTCGATAGGAACATTGTCCACGCACCACCCGATTCTTTGGAGTGCAGCAGCGAAATCAGCAATGGCTCCGCCCAACTGTTTGTGCGACCGTTCTGCGACGTTTGGACGACCCAGCACCGGCACTGCAAAAGTCAAGAGATACTGTATCATCAATGTGTTCTGTAGCTTGATTCAGTGCCAGCGTGCAGCATCAGAGTGGCCGTCAGGTTGGCTTCGGGTTCGCAGAGCATGTTGAAGATACTCTGAAGCTGGCTCAAGATAGCACGTGCACTTGGAGACGGAAGCCTCTGGCCACCTGTCGAGGCCTGGCCCCCCAATCTTGCAACTTAATGCAAAACAGGGACCAGACGCAAAGGCGAAGAGGTGCTGCGATTTCACATCATCGGATTGTCCACTCGTCACCGTCCCAGCCTCACAAACTCGAACAATCCTGCATGCTAGGCAGATGGGTTTCGAGGAACAGGCTTGTTCAGAAGTTACTTGCGGTCTTGGAAAGTTCTTACTCGTAATACTGCCACCTCTCACAGCCACGTCGCCCATCTCTGAAGAGGCCGAAACCCAGGCTAGGGCCGGGGGTGTCCATGCGAGAGTCATGCAAGCATCATGCATTTCAACAACGGCGCATGCCGGCGAAAAACATCCGGTCACATTTAAAAAGGAAAGCTAGAGCCACAGGCAACTTTGCAAATGTGTTCCGCAGAAACTGCTGGCTGCTGGCTCGTATGCATGCCTGCACCTTGCTTTTTTTCGGACACCGACTCTCGCACAATCTCTGTCCTTGAGATCACAAAGCCGCCAGGCCATGAGCTACAGCAGAGGAGTCTTAATGTACAACTTCAACGAGGCAGCAGTCGTCCTTGGGGCCAATGCTGGGCTTGCTTCGCTTGCTTCTGAGTGTGATTAGAAACAGCTCCAGGACCGCTTTGGCGAGGATCTGCAGCACAAGCCAAAGCCACTGGGCGACCCAATTTATGCAACCGGGATCAATTCAGCAGGTCCGGAAAGCTTTCAGAGTGTCGACGAAATGGCTTCCAAAACAGCCGTGACAAGCCTGCAGGGTTGAGGATGCGCCCAAGATGAGCGTTTCTCACACTGTCCACAACTGGCTGGAGCCTCACGGATTATAGCCTCCGCCTCCATGACTTGCGGGTACATTGGCTTCATTCTCATGAATGCTTTCGTTAGGAAGACTCCTTCTGCCGGCAAGGTGTGCTGCTGAGTTGAAGCGTGATTTGGATGTTGGCTTTTCTTCAAGCTTGCACCGATAGTTTGGCTCAGGCCGAGAATCCTTCGCCTGGTTTGGATAGGCTGGAGAACAGCTTTCAAGTTGTGTCAGTCGGATGTGCCCTGGTTTACATCGGAGGACAAGGTTTCTCACAGGTCAAACCCACTTCGTCCTTGTGCGGAAAAGGAACAATATTCGGGACAGACACACTTCTGCACACCGCGCACGAATGACCTTTTGTATCGTGACAGTTCCTGCTTAGCCGACATGTACCTCACGCAAGCCCCTCAGTGTCGATTGGCATAAGTGTGCCGAGCCAGAGCCAAAATCTACACCGAACACAAGTATACGCAAGTATAACCCCCATCTTACATTACGGCCGGGTCCCCACACAACGCCAGCAACAAGGACTCCGGACCCTCTCTAAACCTCATAAAGACGCTCCATTGAACTCTACTTACGAAACTCCTGCATCGGCCTCTCTCTCTCTCTCCCTGCCCGCCCTCCTTCCCTCCCGGCTCTTTCTGTCGGTGGGTGCAGAAGAGAGAGAGTAGCCTGCTCCCACGCTTCAGCCCGCCTGATGTATAAGTTAGTATGAATTTAATGTCATTCTGTGCATCTTGGCAAGACAGACAGCTTCAGTAACACAAGACGAGCTCGGAACGAGCCGGCTTGAAAAACAACAACGCATCGTCCAGGCATTGAGAGGTTCCCCGGCTTAGTGCGGGCAGCCACGAGTAGAGTTCGGGTCAGAGGCAGATCTTCATAGTAGAATCTGTGGTATATACACGCTCTTTGAGTGTCTCGTGCCAGGAATTGTTGTGGTTCCTGCAGACTCCCAGCACCTGAACTCTTGCACGGTTCCTGTTGGTGCGGACGAGTAGCATCCCCCTCTGCGCCTCGGGAGAGCGCTGTCGAGCTCAGGTCCCCAGTTTAGCCCGACAGGCGTTCGGGTGGGTTCCCTCAGCGCCTTCTTTTCCTTCAGCTGGTGCTCAGAACAAGCTAGGCAAGAGCATTCAAGGTTTGCTGCAGGCTGCCACAGCTCCTGGTCACATTGCGCATGCAGACAACATCGTTACTTAGGCGAGCTTTGCATGCTTCGTGGCAAACAAGACCAGAGCCGTGCTTTCGTGTTCTTGGGTCGGCCGGGGCTGATAGGAACAGCGAATCGACGGCTTTATTCGGTGGAAGTTAAAGGTGCAGTCAACATGTCAAGTGCAGCAAACCGTGATGTTGGGGTAGCATCAACAAGAAAGTCAAATATCGTGCTTGTTGTTTCTCTTCCCAGATCCAAAGCCCAACCCAAACCAAACTAACCCGCCACGCTGGGTTGAACTCAAAATCGATTGGTGTAACCGAACCAAGCCTAACCTACCCACATCCCCGGGAGAAGGCAGGAATTGAAGCCCACGCCAGATCCACACAGAAAGGGGCACATCGCCCAAAGCCAAAACAGGCATCCCTAAATCCAACCACGTACGGGGGGGCAAAGGGCGGAGGCGTAGCCATGTGTCCTTTTCTGTTTGAAGGATTCACGGCCTCGCATAGACCGATTCGAGTGTCCAACTTGATTTTGCAGGCATGTTCTGTTCGGGCATACTGGCGACATGCGAGATCCGCCCGACCCTTTGCCACAAGTACCGGCACATTCGCATGCCTTGCGTGCCCCATCTAAGGCATACGAACCTGCAGAAGGTAGACTTCATGACTACGAACCAGTATTTCCAGCAGGAATCGATCTACTAGCAAGGCTGTCTTTTCCGTACGTCAGACCGATGAGGTTCAGATCGACCCTGTAGGAGTTTGCCAAAGCACGTCGATAAGATGGTCCTGACTTCTGATCAGTTGCAGTGCGGGCCTTAGGTAAGATAAGACTGCACCGTGCTGTGTCATGCTTTGTCGTATCAGCAGCCACACTGACAGAACTGCTTTGCGAATTCTTCGAAGTCACATCGATGCAGCATTGAAACAGCACACCGTCACAAGGCTTTGCAACTACACTCTACAGGGACCAATGGAGATTTCACTGAGTCTTGTTGGGCTGTCCTCTCACTAGGTAGCTACTGGAAAGCAAGGAGGTTGCGAAGGCTGGAGGAGTGCTGCCCCAAAGGGACACAGTGGGCTTGTCCGTGTAAACTGTGGGGCTTCTCGGGGGAACGAGTTTGAGGTTAGTGCGTCCTTTGGCGATGGTGGTGGTGTTCCTGGTGGTCGCGTGGTGGTCGTTGTTGTCGGAGTCGTCGTTCTGGTCATGGTCGTCGTGATCCTCGTGGTCCCATATGGTGGTTCTGGTGATCTTGGTCATTGTGGTCGTCGTGCTGATCGTGAAGGTCGTCGTCGTCGTGGCTTGTCGTTTTGGTCGTCGTGGACGTGGTGGTCGTCGTGGTCGTCTTGGTATCTTCGGAGTGCGTCTTCGCTGGCAATCTATGCGTTGATATGTGCAAGTCTGGATAGATGGGAGTAGGTATGAATATGCGTGTATTTATGCTTGTCTGTCCGCATGCAAGTATGTGTGGATGGACCAAAATAAACATGTTTGGATGTCTCTGTGTGTGTGTACATGAAGGTGTCGTTGTGAGAATATACATGTAGTATATACAAGGCGTGCATCCACGTTGGCATGCATCTGCGCATGTGCAGGACAGGAGGCTATCTGGTCATTCGCTTTGCCAGCATCTATGTGAAGGTGATGCAGCCCACTGTTGCAACAGCCCTCACTGTCAGCACAAGCACTTGTACGTCGTCGCAACATACAAACCCGTCTTCCGTTACAAAAAGGCATGTTCATTATTTTCTAGACAGCTGATGTTTCACGGATTGCAAGCTGAGTCTCACTGGTCGAGTGACCAGCTCTGTCTAAGCGACACTGCTGGAACCCAAGCAAAAGGAGTGAATATTGTGCTGCTTCCAAAACTCATGGGGAAAATCTTGTGGTGGATTCTGAAGGTTTTACACGAGCGGGCGAAGGTACAAGGCGGCAAGACTCCGGAAGGTGGACTACGACATAGAAAGTCAGCAAGGTATGCTGCAGAAGGACAGCGGCACCAGACACCACTCAAATTTGCCGGAGCAGTCGCTTCTGATCGCTTCTGTGCCCAACTCAAACACTGCAGTGGTTGGCTTGGCTTCGCTGGGAGATGCCCGAGAACCTGACTCAACAGTTTCCACGACAGGTATACTTGCGTATGATGCAGGAGCGTCACAATGCCAGCCAATCCACTGCTCGGCTTTTCTGCTTCCTAACATCACAACGGGCGTTCGTTTTCCTTAGTTTTGGACTGTTCGGCGCAGCTCTTTACAAGGGATGCCTAATGAAATGCTTCAGAAGCCAGTGTCGCTGATGGCGAGTTCTACGCGGCCGCATGAACAGCCTTGACTTCGAGTCAGAGGACTTGCCTTCCGACCGTGTTAGTCGTCATTGCATCATTCCGCGATGTCCCCACGTCTGAGAAAACTTAGCACGCCTATTGACTCTAGGAGTCGTCGTCGCAGCAACACGAGGCCCTTCGTTTTGGCACAAGCAGGGCAGGCTGTCAGGAGTTTGGATTGCTACCAGGCTTCGGGTTGGCGGCGGCTGCCGACGGCATGGTTCCACATGCTGTTGGCAAGATGCTCATGTGGCTGTTTCTGACGCATTCAATATGAGTTACTGCATCTGGCGACGAGTGATAGCCTCGGTAACAAGGTCGAGTGCATCCACATCTATCTGGCAGTTTTCGCTTGGTTCAGACTTGCTCCTCGAGCCAATAGTGCTTTTTGCGGTTGTTTTGCTTGTGTGTGTGTGTTTCAGTGCACATGGACGCCTCGCAATGAGGTAACAAACGTCAATCTGCGCACTGCCATGGGCGCTCACTTTCAACTCCAGGATCACCTGGAAGGTCGCAGCTGCGAAGAGTTTATGCTGTGCAGTATGCACACATGCCGATAGTCTGTTGATGCGCTTCGCTGGCTACAAGCCGGTGTTCTGAACCCGGGCAACGACAATCTCCGTTGAGAGGCTATTTCTACAACCTCTTCCTGTTTGGCTCTACTGCATCAACATCACTTCATCTGTCCAATGTCACTGATACGTTCTTCCTGGGTCCGAGGCCCAGACAGGGGCTGCAAAAAGGGCATCGACTAGAGAGAAGATTATCTTCGTCTAGGCCAAGAGCAACGGGAGCAGCCGATCTTCGGCTGCAATTTCTAGCGGCGTCCGTTTCGCTCGCAAGTGCTCGTACAACCGGATACTAACCCAGGCTAACCATCAAAGCAAGTCATTGCCGCCTCCCATGCTCGGTGTAGCGACCCCACGCCTCACGTTCGAGCATTGCACTGTAAAAGGCTGCACCGGAAAAGACTGTGCACAAGCCGGCGTTGCTCGAAGGATAGTTAATGACACCCCTCATGGAAGCTTTATTGTCTTGTTGTAAGACCCTGAGAACAACTGGTCACGGCCATATGCGCGGCCATGTCGACAAAAGCATGGTGAAGATGCATGGTCGTATGAGCCGGATACATGAAGTCTACTGAGTCTACTGTGCACCGTCCGGCTTACTGGCATCGCAAGTTCACTGTTCCATGATCCAACCCCTCTAGACCAAGCTGGCACGAAGACGTACATGTTTGGGACATCTCGACTGCTGTAGCCGTGTCAGAGTAAGGTACATAGATGAAACTTGATGAAACTGAGGACTGTCTTCTACAATGGCTCCATGCTCACACTTCCGTCCACCAGCATTGACGGAGCCAACATCCCATGGATTGTCCTGGTGCGCCCAAGCAGAGCACTGAAAAGTAGACAACGTGCTGAAGTGACTAGCAATGTGGAACGTGATGAAATCCATTGCGCACAACCGGCTTCCAAAACCTGGTTTGTTCTCCATCCCACCCGCACGACGCACTTCCGTGAAATGATCGTGAATGCATGTGCTCCTTCGTGGTTGCCGCTTTGCTCCAAGATTGCTTCTCGGACAATTGTTAGGTTTGGTTGCTGCCGTTGGGCGCTGCTTTCTTGATCCTTCTTCATCTGGTCCTGCTCGCCCGACGACGTCTCTTGGCAGAAGAATTCTGTGCTTGATGTGAGTCATCATGAATCCACTAGCCGAGTGTAGCAGCGATTACTGCACTCGGCGGTCATTGCAAGTGAGGCATATGGAGCTTCGATTGCGGCGCGACATGACTGAACGTCACCATGAGCATTGGAGCCCGCGTGAATTTACGGATACCTTTCGCGAGCATGTGTGCACATGTACATGTGTGTACACACCGGGGCATGGTGTTATGTAGAAGAACTCTTTGCAGGTGGCGCGTTGTGACTCTGGCCAACGAAGCTAGCAACACCATGCGACGAGGTTTGGGACTCCGAACTGTGTACTTCCAAAACAGGTGGACAGGACCCGATCCAATGATCCACCAACAAAGTCAGTGTCTCCTTTTCTCGACAATTGTTTTCCGTTTTCATGTTTGCAGGCACGGTTGCCACAATCTGAATTCCGCTTTCATTTTTGTCGTCGTCTTCCGGGCAGTCGCTTGTCGCAGTTACCTTTGTCAAGCATATAAAGCGTTTGACAGTTCTGGTTACCACCCGACACAGGGCCAGATCACAGGGGCATGTGCCCGCGCCCACGATAGCCGATGACTAGGAGTGGCTATGACATGCAGAACATCAAGTTTTAATCCATCGGTATCATTGCAGTAGGCTGACATGTGCCCGCAGTGGACTTCATCCGGATGCAGCCTGCATGGAATCCAAACAGCACATGTTTTGGATCCACTACCTTCGTGAGCCTTTCAGTACCAAAGCGGACGACTCTGCGGTGCATCGGTACACGTTGTTCTTTGCACATGGTNGCATGGAATCCAAACAGCACATGTTTTGGATCCACTACCTTCGTGAGCCTTTCAGTACCAAAGCGGACGACTCTGCGGTGCATCGGTACACGTTGTTCTTTGCACATGGTACTAACACTTCAGGTGCTGAGGGAATCATGAACAGCTGTTAGCTAGCTCCTGCCACCTTAGCAGACGGACCAGGCGCAGTCGGACATTACAGCCAGGCCACCAACTGGTCAGATCAGGGAAGCCTGCAGCAGATTTTTGATCGAGTTGTGCAATCAGGCAAGTGGCAATGTCCAGTCATGGTTCATGGTTTTGTCATGACACCTGCAGCCCACTGCGTCTTGGAATCAGGTGGGGGACAGGAAGCGCAGCAAGCTTGCATGATTCATGCTGCAGTTCATTACAAGCGTGACAAGAAGTGGCTGCTACATTCAGACCTCACCACTGTTACCAGCTTTGCGATTGCAGTCAAGAAGCAGTTTCAACCGCTCAGAGATCATCTTGGAAGGCCGATTTTTCAGCTCGGGCCCACCCACGCTGCCTCAGTCAAGCAGCACCTTCGCTGACCGCTTAAAGCGGGACAGGTACCACTTGTCGCAGATACTGCGATCGACCGATCAGAGCCCCGCCTCAGGTTTTGCCAAAATCCGCTAACATCGAACTGCTTCTGCGAGTCTTTCCGACTTTCTCTCTCTCTCTCTTGAGCATGTTGTAGCGAGCACTCTCTTGAATGCTGCTCGTCAGGTTTTGTTCAAAGTTTGCAGGCACCCGCTAGCAAGGAACGCACAGCATGGCTCGTCAGGGACGCAGGGATGACTCCAGGTCCCGAAGCCGCGGTCGCACCATGAACTACAGGGGCCGCAGTAGATCCAGGCCATCCCAGCATCAGCATCAACGACGACAGGATTCGTTGGAGCTTCCCAGGTCCTGGAAATCCACTCCCACGGAGTATGACAGCAATCGAGAATACGGCCTCAATCTGCCCCGTCAGGTGGNCGACAGGATTCGTTGGAGCTTCCCAGGTCCTGGAAATCCACTCCCACGGAGTATGACAGCAATCGAGAATACGGCCTCAATCTGCCCCGTCAGGTGGTTTCCAATAAATTCACTCGAGACTTGCACATCGACGGCATGGACATGTTCCACGTTGAACGTTAACTCCGTCACGCATGCATTGCAGCTTGCGTGGAGACACTTGCAGAACATGGATCCTGACGACGAGGAACAGGTGATGACCCAACAGGACCTTATTGGCTTCTTCAATTCTGCTCCACATTCTCGCATTTGCTCAGCCTTGCAGTTGATGACGTACAGGTTGCAGGGGCATTTTGGTCAACCAATCGAAGACTTGACCTTTCAGGTGGATCACAAAACAGGTGCCACAGGACTGAGCATCTTCAAAGGACAATGCAGATTTCGAGGATCCAACACCAAGGTGCTACGAATTCAACACGTCATGGAACTGACAGAGTTTTTGCTGCAGTCTGCATATTTCAAAGTAGGGCTTGACACCTACTGTCAGATTCAAGGAGCATGCATGGGATCCCCACTGGCACCTGTCCTTTGTGCATTGGTCGCAGCAGAACAGGAATTNTGCTGCAGTCTGCATATTTCAAAGTAGGGCTTGACACCTACTGTCAGATTCAAGGAGCATGCATGGGATCCCCACTGGCACCTGTCCTTTGTGCATTGGTCGCAGCAGAACAGGAATTTAACTTCTAGGATCCATTACCTCGACACAACAAGGGACCATCACGATGCAACAGCCTGCCAATGAGACGACTCTTCGATCACTACGGTCTGCAGGTTCCAAATCAGCTGCCCTTTCAGGTTTCAATGCCAGAGCCTTGAGCATCAAAAGACACACCCGACCAATTCGCTTGGTTCGACATCAGGTGGAGGACTTAATTGAAATCTACCGTCGTCGAGGTTTTATTTAGCCGTACAGAACTTTTGCAGCTTGCGTCGCGTTTTCGAGCCTAAAAATACTTTCTCTCTCTCACTCTCTCTCTCTCTCTCGCTCTCGCTCTCTGCACTGGGTCTTGTTTTGCAGTTCGCGCTTCTCTCTCTCTCAGACATGAGCGCATTTGCAGCTGACGTCTTCCTCGCGACATCAGAATCAACCTCCTCGCCAAGGTTACAGTGCTCGAGTTTGTAAAGAGTTTGCTTCACATCCAGCCTGATTCTTAGGGCTGCAATGGATAATCAAACGATGTCAGATACCCAAAGGAACATTCATCAGGCATCCGTCGCCCAGCTTCTAGAACTACTGTGGCAGATCTGGGATATCCTCAATCGAAGGTTACGATTTGCAGAAGGACCCATTCGATGCCGTCACCAATGCCAGTGGTGCGAACACAGGTGCTGCTACCACAGCCATACGATCTCTCAGGAACAACGGCATGAGTGGTACGGGCCACACAAATGTTTCCTTCACGACGAGAACGCCTACGACTACCTGTAGAAGCGCAAAATCGACTCTCGAACAACTGCAGGACACAAAAAGGACTTTGTTTGTCCTTGCTTCATGTTCTCTCTCTCTCTCTCTCTGTCTCTCTCTCTGCTGCAGTGCAAGTGCGTGAGCGTACTTCAGTTGATCTGCAGGGAAATCATTGTGCTCGAGAAACGCTAGCGATCCTAACATGTCCAG
Source organism: Symbiodinium sp. clade A Y106 (assembly GCA_003297005.1). Classification (NCBI taxonomy): domain Eukaryota; class Dinophyceae; order Suessiales; family Symbiodiniaceae; genus Symbiodinium; species Symbiodinium sp. clade A. The sequence continues at coordinate 4,592 of BGNK01002523.1, read as the reverse complement.
TTCAGCCAGCGAAGACTTGANGAGCGTACTTCAGTTGATCTGCAGGGAAATCATTGTGCTCGAGAAACGCTAGCGATCCTAACATGTCCAGTTCAGCCAGCGAAGACTTGACCAGCGCATATGCAGGCTCGGCAGATATCTGCAGCTCCGATTATGCTTGCAACTCTGAGGATTTCAGGTGCCAGGAAACTCGGAGAAAGACTATGATCCAGATCCAGATTCCGCGGAGCCATTAGTTAAGCAACCGCGATCATGAGTCCAGCACATCACAACCTGCAGGACCAGCTTCACAGACTGCGACATGTCAGGAACAGACACCAATCGAGAAATCATCGAAGAAGCAAAAACTCAGGATGATGGATGAAGATTCGGATGGGGTTCGAGTCAAGATCGTACCGTGTGTCAAGCAGCAATTCCGACGACGCATGGAAGCCACCAGAGTGCTAAATGATGATGTCTATGTGCCCAACAGAGCACAGCTCATGTTGAACTTTTTGCAGAAGCATGGAGATCGCATCGTTCAGGAAACACCTGGCCCCAGGCGACGCTTCCCAAACACGCTTCAGCTTGTTCAGCATGCAAACGTCTTTAGTAGTCCTCATCGTCAGTGATTGCAGTCAGACATGTCAGGACGTCATTCAGGAATCAAATTTCCCCTCGACAGAGGGGTGTGTGTGTGTACACCCTGATCCTAAGCTACGGGTTCTGGAGATGACTTGCTGATTTCAACCTGTTTCGAGAGCAGGGGATGTGCCGATCAACTTGTTTTGAGAGCAGGGGGGCGGGAGCTGATTTGCCTATCCCGTCCAACGAATGCCAACGAAGCTATGGCAAATCAGTGGAAGCACTTGGGGACGCTCAAGTGTGTACCTGCGATGTACAGAGCGCAGCCGATTTCATCAGCGAGAGTTTGAGTCTTGACAGGTTACAATACTAAGGCAAACAATCCGGATGGCAGCAGCAGGCAACAACTGGACATCGCCACTTCTCCGTGTGTGTGTGTGGACCTCTGTTACCAAGAGGACACAGGGTTTTTGCAACAACCTAGCACATCAGCTGATCGCACGTGCGAAAATTTCGAGCATGTTTTATTGCATTCTTGCAGGGGGCCCGAGGGCTCATCATACAGCTCGCCGGTTGCTTCGAGACATACTACTTCGGTCCTTTTGCATGGACGTCACCAGTTCCTGGGTGCTAGTATGCACAGCTGGATTGGTCACACTTTATGCAATATTCATGTCACCATGTACAGTTGCAAACAAAACAAACAAGAATCAGCCTGGAGCTCCGATTGGCCCCGGAACCCTTGGAAGTTAATCTTCGAATGATACATCAAGCAGTGCTTGATTTCCAACGGATTAGTGGCTGCGAGATGGATGCCTAAGTGTGTGTGTGTGTGTGTGTGTGTGTGTGGGTGGGTGGGTGTGGGTGTGGGTGTGGGGGTGTGCGTGTGTGTGTGTGTGTGGGGGNGAAGTTGTTTCAACAATCAAGTCTCACGCCCCTGCACCTGCGGCGTCGAGCTCCCAGAGTCCTGAAAGTGCAGAGCTGGCAAAAGCCAAGAGGAAGCTGCAGGAAGCTGGAATTGCTTTTAACTCCAGAGAAAAAGCCAGAGCAGCTCAGAGCAGTCCGAGCTCCACTGGCCCGTCATTGCCAACCAAGGGAACTAAGACTTCCGCTGAAGAAATTGTGGAGAAGGAGCTGACCGCTCCACCGTCAGCAATTCCTGGCTCCACCAGCAATGAAGCGGTGGAAAAATGGCTCAAGAAACATCAGAGCCAATTTCGTGGCAAAGCCAGTGCTTTTACGAAACACGTAGCAGACGTGTGCTCCGTGTTTCAGGCCTCCGAAGCCACCAAGCAAGACCTGGCCGAAACGGCAGTGAGGTATGGCTTGCAGAAGAAGCATGCCGACAGGGTGTCTTTCCATAACTTGTCGACCTTCATTGGTGCATGTCAATTTCAGGCTGCTTGACTAGCAACCCAAGCAGCACACATGCGCACCCAGTCCGTTGCGGTTCGTAAGCAACTTGCATCGGCGGTGTGCATTTTGGGAAGTGCTGCAGCTTTTATGTTGGAGTATGGAGATGGGATACCAAAGATCCCGCTGATCTGGGTACACACCTTGATGTCGTTGGTGTTGCTGTTTCATTTTGCACCACCCAGATCTTCGTATGGACTGGACAGCCATCGG
>BGNK01002522.1:41798-99301 GCA_003297005.1 Symbiodinium sp. clade A Y106 | reverse complement strand
ATATTCATCCCAAACGAACGCGACAGCTTCCACCACCTGCATGGTAAGCTCAAATGGATAGGGAGAGTACCAGCTGCTATGGAAAATAGCATTCGACCAGTGCTTTCTGCCTTTGCCTGAAAGCTGGCCCTTGGTGCCTGTGCTAGCGGCTTGGCGCGCTGCCCGCTGGAGCTGGCACTCCGCTTCATCAAGCTCCCATTGGGAGCCCCAGATGACCTCATTCCACTTCTCCTGCCACAGCGATTCGAGCCGCGACTCAGGTGTGGTCGGTCNTGGAGCTGGCACTCCGCTTCATCAAGCTCCCATTGGGAGCCCCAGATGACCTCATTCCACTTCTCCTGCCACAGCGATTCGAGCCGCGACTCAGGTGTGGTCGGTCGAGACTGCAGAATTGCATGCAACTCGTGAGTAATCTCGAGCCTCCCCATGAAGCGTCCTGACACCTCCTCGTAAAAAACTCTTGCCCAGGCGGTGTGGTCGGGCTTAAAATCACGGCCGGCTTCTGGCGCCATAAGTGTCAAAGTGCGCCACAGCACCAAGGCCCGCTGACTGGAGGTATCAGGATGAGAGTTAAGGCAAGCCAACACGACACGGAGGGGAGATTCAAGCTTACGTTGCCACTGAGGTGCGCACGGCGCAATGCGCACGTGCTTCCCCGAAATCGGGGTCGTAGGACCACTGTACAATGGGGTGCCGTTTGGGCCTCCCCACTTTTTCAAAAAGGCGCCTCTCAACTCCCAGGCCTTGAAGTTGAGAAGCGTCATAGCCGAATACCATTCGCCCTGTCCACCCTGGGGGACTGTAACTGGATCTTGCTGAAGGACGTTGAACCAGAACTGAGCAGGGAGTGCGGTGTGGTCGGCCGAGGCACCCAAAAGGCCTCGGTTGACCAGCCATTGCACCACCTCAGGTGTGTTCTGCAGAAACCACCCAAGCATAAAGACGCGCTGGTCCGGCTTCATGCCCTGCGGCCATCCCGTGGTGACCAGCATAAGGCCTGCAGCGTTCTTTTGCTGCTGGCGGTTGTCGCTCGCCATAAAGTGTAGCTCCTGCTGCGTGTGGAACACTTGGTCTCCCACCTTTTTCAAGGCCTGCTCCAGCTGTGCTATCATCATCATCGCCTCCGGGCGGGCCACCTTGACATGGTGAGCATGAACCAGTTCCAAGACGTCCCGGTTGGTCTTGATAGGTGTGGTCATCCAGCGTTCCAGAGCTTGCTCATCGTTCACATCCACTCCGAATTCGGCCGCCACTGTTTGTACCACCGGTGTTTCATTTAGCAGAACGGGCTGCACGAAAGAATCTGAACTGGCTGCTGTATCCGTAGCGCGCGCGGCCGATCCGGTAAACGGGCCTTCCTGAGGTGTGGTCGCCTGCGACACGACCGGTGAGGGAGGTCCACGCTTCTGCCTGCTGTGCCTTTCGAAATACAGCTGCTGACTGAGCTCATACTCTAGCTGGGAGGCTTGCTGTCTAGCTTGATCATAGGGTGTCATGGCCATGGCTGCAAAAGAGGGTGAAATGGATGCCTGGCGGTGTGGTCCTTGAGACTTCACCAGCAAAGTACCTGCACGTGCACAATGCACCTGGTTGGCCGAGATGCCTGGGATTGGGGCTTAGGGATTGAGGTTTAGGCCCCACTGGCAGTCAGCTGTGCCAAGCATGAAAGAACGGATTTCCCTCCTCTCCAAGGCCTCGAGGAGTGTCCCCGCGATGAAGACCATGAGTAGCATGCCCAGGGAGGCCTCAATAAAACACACCAGCGCGAAGAAGAAGGAGAATAGCAATACTATACCCTAAACCCTAAACCGTCAGAGCATGAGAATTACAACAGCGTGTCCTACAGAAGCTGCAACAGGAACTTCAGCAGATTGCCGTGACTGGTTCTGAGCATGTACAGGATGCAGAGCAAGGAAAGACCGTAGTGGCCTGCTAACCAGTGACAAGAACAACCATTAAAAAAAAAAACATCATAATATAATAAAACGAACAAGAATAAGAAGACTAATGAATAGAAGAAGAGGAATACGAATAAGAATGCCAATAACAATAAGAACCATGATAGAAAGAAGAACACGAATAAGAATAAGAGTAAGAGCAAGAGTGAGAGTAAGAAAAAAATACGAATAAGAACAAGAATGCGAGTAAGAGCAAGAATAGAAATACGAACACGAATTCACACAAGACTAAGAATAAGAACTAAGAATTGAGCATTAGGATATAAAACTAAGTGGAAGAATAAGAAAAACACAACAACAGGAAGACAAAGAGCGCTGACCGCAAGACTGGAGATTGAGAGTAATGACTTCAACAAGAAGAAGCGAAACAACCTACGTGATATTGCCAACGACCACAATGCAGAAACCACCCAACCAGATCAGCAGGTGCGAGAATGGAGTATCTGCTTTGTGTTACAAACGGCCCAAGCGACATGAATAAACTGGCTAAACCGACCTCCTCAAAAGGCCAAATTAACGAAACTATTCACAACAACAACACATTCGGAACACTTGTGGATAGCACCAACCAGCTTGGGGATGAGTCTACAAGCAAAGCTTACAACCAGAAATCTTTCAAAGATCTGCAGTTGATACTGACCCTGCTAGACACACTCATGTCTTGGCCAATAGCAACGAAGGCCAGATGAAACGTGCCAGTAGCAGAGCACTTCTGTTAGCGATCAGGAGTCAAGGAAGAGGCCCTAAACCCTAAACCCTAAACCCTACACCTGCAGCCCGGAGAGGCCCTGAAGCTCATGTGCCTGAAGCACGCCATCTGCCCCGGCCGTCGCAAGCATATACCTGAGTTTGAATCTGTGCTGAAGGCTCGGGGCCAAACGCAAGAACTGGCGGTCCAAGACCGAAAACCGTTCTCAAGGCATTTTGAAACGGCGAGAAGTCCAGACGCCATCAGCAAGAACCGACGGGCCAGCGAGTCATGCGGTGTGCTGTTGGCACTCTACTTGTCGAGGCGACAGCTGAATTAAGCAAGTAGCTCTTTGGGCGAGTAATAACAACCATAATCATAACAATAACAGAAATAATATCATAACAACAACAAACATACTTATATATATATACATGTATATATATGTATATATATATATATATATTATGTGTGTGTATGTATGCATGCATGCATGCATACATGCATGCAGGCATGGATGTATGTATGTATGTATTTGTAAGTACATTGTTTACTTCATTCGCCAGCTACGCTTCCATTTCCTCAGGAGCTTCCGTGGGCTTTCCAATCTGGTCAACCAGCTCCTTGTCCTCATCTGTGGGTTTCTTGAGGGGCCCAAACCCAAAACCGCAAACCCTTAACCCTGAATCCGAAACGCTGAATCATCTGTGGGTTTTTTTGAGGTTCAAACAAGCCCTGAACCCTAAACCTTAAACCCCTAAACCCTAAACCCTGAACCCCTTTTTTTGAACGAGGTCTCTCTGAAGTGCCTCCAAGTTGCCTGCCTCATCGATTTCCCTGAACCCTAAAACCTAGACCCGGAACCCGTTTTGAGCGCGGACTCGAGCTGTATGCCGGCCGGACCACTGAGGGCAGAGAAGAAACTGAGGGATGCAGTTACAGGCGTGTCCACTAGATCTACGGAAGAAACATGCGTTCACCTTGCTGATGGCTATTCATAGACCCTGAACCCTAAATCACAAACCCCAAGCTCTAAATCCTCAACAGCAAATCCTAAACCCTAAGCATCCCTAAGCCTTGTCCTCGTTGGTAGGTGCTGGGAGAGTGACAGGCCTGGCCCCTCCAAGCTTGATGATGCGAACCTTGTAGGGAAACGGAACATGACAGGGCTGGCACTCGCTAATGTAGGGACCTTCAAATTAGAACGGGGCTTTGGGATATTACGTAGTTATACTATAACGATTTCGAGGAACCCTGAAAGAAGGGAAGTTTTATCTACTGCCCAGGATTCTGCGTTACGTGAGGGCCTCTTGAATCCATTTATGGGGATCCTTACATAATGGATCAGGCTGCTCCTGGTCCTCGAATCTACACTGAGGTGTCTATATCATGGTTTGGTCTATCACTCTCGCAACAGGCAGGCAGGCAAGGCTCCACACAAGAGGGTTTAGTTGAGGCTTTGGGATCCGCAGTGTGGTTTCTTGTTTGAGAAACGGAAGATGAAAGACCAGCCGAAGCGTGGCTCACGGCTCGCCTGGGCAAAGGCAGCGACGCAAAGCATCGTCGTTGTTGCCTTCAGATTGGACACAGATCGGGCACCGCCCCCATACAGTAGCAGTGTATAAGAGGGCTCCTACAAAGGCCTCATATATCTGCATAGTAAATACATGATTCAACTGCTATTGACTGGGGGCAGCACGCAAGACGCAGAAACCAAAACTTCGGAAATCGCTTAAGAGGCACGGAAGGCTCCTTTAGGTTCGAAACAGCACAACGGACTCATGGGTGCATATGGAGTAATACTAGTTGTTGTAGTGATAATAATAATAATAATAATAACAATAATCGTAGGAATAATAAGAAAACTGACACGATAACCAAAGAAAAAAACAACGACAACAAGGTAGCTGGCTGACCTGCCGCCCTGCGTTTTGGCACATTCCGAAAACCCAAAAGTACTGTAATTTACGGCATTTCGGCTCCGAAGGGCTATTTTGGGAGGTTAGCGAAGTTAGCTAAAAAACAGACCATATCTCAAATGTAAGGAGGTGTGTAAGCAGCGCACACTCTGTTTTCACACTGCGCTCGAACCCCAGTTCGGCTGCACTCTGCGGGAATGGATGGAGTCTGATCTGGACGTTATCATGTTGGGCACATGGATGCTCTGCGGGAATGGATGGAGTCTGATCTGGACGTTATCATGGTCGGCACATGGATGCTCTGCGGGAATGGATGGGGTCTGATATGGACGTTATCATGGTCGGCACATGGATGCTCTGCGGGAATGGATGGAGTCTGATCTGGACGTTATCATGGTTGGCACATGGATGCTCTGCGGGAATGGATGGAGTNGGACGTTATCATGGTGGGCACATGGATGCTCTGCGGGAATGGATGGAGTCTGATCTGGACGTTATCATGGTGGGCACATGGATGCTCTGCGGGAATGGATGGAGTCTGATCTGGACGTTGTCATGGTCGGCACATGGATGCTCTGCGGGAATGGATGGAGTCTGATCTGGACGTTATCATGGTCGGCACATGGATGCTCTGCGGGAATGGATGGAGTCTGATGTGGACGTTATCATGGTCGGCACATGGATGCTCTGCGGGAATGGGTGGAGTCTGATCTGGACGTTATCATGGTGGGTACATGGATGCTCTGCGGGAATGGATGGAGTCTGATCTGGACGTTATCATGGTCGGCACATGGATGCTCTGCGGGAATGGATGGAGTCTGATCTGGACGTTATCATGGTGGGCACATGGANGGTTGGCACATGGATGCTCTGCGGGAATGGATGGAGTCTGATCTGGACGTTATCATGGTCGGCACATGGATGCTCTGCGGGAATGGATGGAGTCTGATCTGGACGTTATCATGGTTGGCGCACGGATGCTCTGCGGGAATGGATGGAGTCTGATCTGGACGTTATCATGGTCGGCACATGGATGCTCTGCGAAAGTACAGAAACAGCAAGCGNGATCTGGACGTTATCATGGTCGGCACATGGATGCTCTGCGAAAGTACAGAAACAGCAAGCGACGAATAACCCGTAAAAATGCAGTCACAGCAACAAACAAACGACGAAACCCCCGTAAACATGCAGTCAAAACGGCTTTTCGGATGCTCTGCGAAAGTACAGAAACAGCAACAAAAAAACGACGAATAACCCGTGAAAATGCAGTCGAAACGGCCCTTCCAGCATAAAGCGCACTAAAAAACAGCAAAACCTCGAGTTTGGGACCCGAAAAGAGCAAAATCGCAACGCAGGCAAAATCAGCAAAAAAGCAAGGACGAACAAGCACAACAGAGAAGAAATGCTAAAAAACTCGAGGAAAACGCACGTCTCAGACCAAAACGTGGAAACCGCAAGCACGAAAACATAGCCCAAAGGGGCGTCCGGGCGGCAGCTCAGCCGGCTGGCGACAACAACAACAACAATGATAATAATGATAACAATGGTCAGAAAAAGAATAGTAATAGCAGTAATAATATACGAGTAGTAATAATAGTAATCGTGGCAATAACAATAATGGCAATCGTAGCAATAATCCGACCAAAAAAGCATACTAACCATAATATAATAACAATCATAATATTGCTAATAACACTAATAACATACAAATAGTTAGTGATAATAATAGAAGTAATGATATCAAAAATCATAATCGCGGTAAGAAGAATACCAGTAATAATAACAATAGTAGCAATGGTTGGTGACTGCAAAGAGTCTCTTGGGGCTGGACCATGAATGAGATGCCCTCGCCGAGCTTGAGGATCAATGTCAGCACCACAATCGCATTCAGGGGAACGCGATAGAGATTGTATATGGTGCTGCGCTTGGACCTCAATGTTCCGTACCGCACACAGATTGCTGAAGACATCTCAAGATACCCCTACACCATCAGCATGGCCGCATGAGCTGCGTTCTGCTTGCAGATGTCTGAGAAGCAGAAATCCTTGACTCCTCCCAGTGACTGACCACTGCCACCACTATGTGACGAAAATCCTCGGCGAAGCTTGGGCAAAGACTCAGGAACGATCTGGCCCTTCATAGTGCCCATCATGGGAAAGTAGATGCCCACGCACATCTCGAAAATGAAGAATGCAAGCCTTGGTGGGCTCTCCATGACAAGACATGAGACCAAGATGATGAGCTTGGCGACCTTCACCTCACGATCAGTACGTCCAGTCATGGCAAGCAGAACAGCAAGTTCAATCAAAAGCAGCGCTCGTGCAATCAAGATACACGAACCGTAAGAAGACAGGTTTCTGTGGTAAGTTGCTCATTGAAATCTACAATCCCGAAACCCTACATCCAAGCCCCGAGTCTTGACCACCCTCCCTAGCGTAGATCCTACATGATTCCAAAGCGCTGACTGCCTAGGGCCTGGGAGCAAGAGTAGTTTCATAGCCGAAGTCACGGTCTTCGCAGCAGTAGTCGTGACGGCAGTAGCAGTGGCAGTGCGATTGCAGCGGTAGCAGTAGCAGCAGCTGCGAAGAGGCCAGCAGCACCAACGGTTGCACTAGCGGTAGCTATAGTACCACCAGCAACACTCTTCAGCACAATTAGTATGAATATTAGACACCTCCCTGTCCGGCCAAGCAACAAGTGAATAGCCTCAGAATCAACGAAGAGGATGCTCCCATGGCACAGGGCCGCCACGACAAGGGTGTACATCCCTGAGTTTTAGAGCTCCGGAGATTGATAGAATTTTTGATGTGGGGTTGATGTTATGGTTGTGCAGGTCGACACCACTTCGTTGAGTAGAAGTGGTTCACGGTCCCTAGACATCGCGAGAAGCATCGATCTGCCAGCGTCACGTGCATCTAGACATCTAGTGAGGAGTCTAAAGTCTAGATGAGTCTAGTGATTCAGGTTTGCTTGAATGTTCGGTGGTGTTTCGCGGTGCGTCTGGTGCGAATGCTCCGTGCGATACGTTTCAGGAGGCATCATGGGCACAGGGTTGCCTCCCATGCTGTAAATCGGTGCATCGAGGCGGGTCGTACGTGCACCGATGGTACCACTGGAACATAAGGACGAAGTCCATGATCGGGTGACCGAAGTTCTTTGCCGGGAACTCTTGACGGATGCTTCGAGGGCTCGAGTGTGCCAGGTTGTCGGTCGGGAGACAACCAGGACAGGTCCGGAGTTTGTCGGAGATGGTGCTGGTTTCTTGGTGCGGTGTGAGTGATCGCCTCTTGAGCTTCGACGCATGCCCTGTGAAAACATCTCGCCGTGCTTGCGCCGTACCGCCGGTGTCGTTAACAAATGTTCGTCCTAGAGGCTCTCCCGGAGTCTTAACGAGAGTGTCTGTGCGAAATGCGCATCGAGCCTGAAGCCTTGCTGGATATATCGGTCACACTGGCTTCAACAGACTTCACACCATCGAAGTGTCACAACTTCGTGGGAACCGCTTATGAAGCCCCGTTCGCACATAATGAAGCAGGCGCTTGGTAAGACGATGCTTTCGCTAACATGGCGAAATAAAGGTACCTGCGAAGTAAGCACCATTGAGTGTCCGTGTTTGATCGAACCCCGAACATGAAACTCAGCGAGTGGCCGCCGGTGCTTAGGGTTAGGGTAGGGTTTAGGGTTTAGGGTTTTCCATAGATACTCCAAGTCATAGCATCATGTCAAGTCGCCAATCCTCTCGTTCGGTATGCTGTGCACTGCCATCGAAAAGAGGCGACTGCCTCGCAAACTCTCAGGCGCAGTTGCACGACCGCTCCCGCAGCAGAGTCTGCAACACGCAATGATGGGTGGCGCCGTTTACCAGGCTCATACACTCAAACCAGTAGTACATGAAGCTTGTGAGACATCGCCCCTAAACCCTAAACCCTGGGCAGGCCTAGCATGCAGAAGATCATGAAGCCAGCGAAGATGTGCCCGAAAGGCGGATCCGGCTCACCCGCCTCGAGGCGAAGGCAACTTCCAAATAAAGCTAACCATAATGACAATAAGAAAAATCATAACAATAACAAATGATAATAGCAATAATAATACTAGTAATAATGATAATGATAATAATGCTAGGGTTTCTCGAAGTCTCCTGTAAGGCTTTTTCTTTTTGAGGGCCTTCTGGAGCCTGCCTGCAAAAGTTCCCATTACAGGGTTTCGGCGCTCACACTCGGACAATCCAGGCGAGGCAGATGGTTCGAGTCCTGTTGAGTGAGACTACACAGGGTTTAGGGATATTTAGGGTAGAGCGCTTAATTCCATGTTCATGTCGGTCAAGCCGAATCCTCCCTCGCAACTGCTTCCCAGCATAATCAAGGCCTCTGAGACGAAGACCCAAGGCCCATCCGAAAAATTCTCCGAAACTCGGAGACGCAAAACGGCCGTCCTTCATCAGCACCGGGGTCCAGTTGAAGACGAAGATGAACATGGAGGACTCGAACAATGAACCTTCAGATTCTGTTGTTTTTGCGATTGGAGTTTCAGATATCAACATGTTTTACAACTGTCGGAGCCTGAACCCTGCGCATTAAGCCCTTGCTGCAAAAATCCTGCATTCATGCTGCATTACGTGACATTTGGACTTGCTGCGACCCGGTCACAGACGATGCCACACCATAAGATCAGCGGTTGAGCCATCACCCTTGTTGGTCACAGGGTTTTACAAGGCTTCTAGGGAAGATCACAGGTCTTACGACTGGTTGACAGGGCTTGCTCGGGCAAGCCAGACGAAGTCTCTTGGTACGACCGAACACTACGTGAAGGGAGTGAAAGATTGAGGCTGATTCACTCGAGCACCACCAGAAAACATTAGTAAAACAAAAGTGAAATCAATGCGCCTCGTGTTGAAGACGACATTGAGTCAAGGCTCGGCCATGTCTAGTCTGAGGCTCACGACAAAGGGTTCAGTGTTGTTTTTTTTTGCAGCCGGAGTCGCGCTACATGGGCTTGAGAAGAATTTAGGCATTTAGGGTACAGATCAGAGAGTCTGCATAAGAAGTACGCGCGAAACACCCCCAGAAACAGAGATAGGAGCTCGCTCGCTGCATGACACGATATCCCAGAATCTGCACCACTGCGCCCTTCGGCTGAGTAAATTCAATCGATGCCAGAATCCCCGATCAACACATTGTATACATGTGTATATATATATATATATGTGTGTGTGTGAACATATGTGTATATATATATAGATATGTATTATTATGCATGTGTAGGTGTGCATGTGTATGTGTATACATACATAGCATGCATCCAAACGTACTTACCTACCCGTTTCTGTCCCTGCAGCCCGGACATGGCTCATGTGATCTCACGCGTCCTCACATACTTCAGTCAAGGTGCAGATTCACAGCACCCATGAAGCCCTTGTCCTTCGTCTGCTCCATTGCAGCTTCCTAGCGGTTCAGATGGTTTAGACGCTCTGAAACGGCCTGGACTTCGGGGGTTTTACGCTCTCACAACTCGGACAAGCCAGGCGAGGTTCACGGGGGCTTTAGGGTTTGAAGTTAACAGTTGCCCGTCCAAAAGTCGGTTTAGGAACGCCCGAAACGTTGCACTGGACATGCTGCTGCCGCATGGGTAAGCGCATGCTGGAAAGCACCATGTATTGTCGTTCTGTTGTATTGTTGTCATTTCAGCCATGGTTGGCCACGGTTGACTGAAACGAAACCCTGCAACCCTACATCCAACTCGACTCTTCTAAAAACAACGCCCAAACCCCGAGACTTACAGCTATCCTACAAACGTTAAGCCGTTAAGCACCCCAAGACTCCAATTTCATGCTCCGAAAATACTCCGGTCCTTCGCGGTCTGACCGAAATTCTCTGACCAGGTGGAGATCATCAATCCCAGGCAGAGGACCTGAAGCTGTCGGACATAGGGATTAGACTTTTAGGGTTTAGGAGTTTAGGGTATACACTCTCACAACTCGGACAGGCCAGGCGAGGTCCATCGGGCGCAGCCGGCGCGAAAACACAGCGAAGCTTCCCAGTGCTTTAGGGGTTGGGGCCCCGGGTTCCCAGAGACTCCAATATCTCTTAACTAAGGAATATACCTTACATCATATTAGGGATCCTATTATAATTTAAGGAATATTCCTTAATTAAGGGATGTTGGAATCTCTGGGTTATCCATCAACCCAAGACCGAGCACAGAGTAGAGCAGGTACGGATTGAAGCGGACGGTTGAGGGAGCAGGCTCAGAGGTTTCAAGTTGGTTTAGGGTTCAGGGTTTAGGGTTTAGGGTTTAGGGTTGAGGGTTCTGAATTGTGGACCCCTGTGGGCTCTTCCTGTAGGAGGACCACTACACAAAGCTTTGATTTTGACGGCAAGCCTGGTTTTTTACAGGGCCATGCCGAGCTAAAACCCTGAGAAGGGTACATGGGCCTACAATGATATGATTTATTGAAAACGCCTGCAGGGGCACCAGACCTTCTGTGCCGCAAGACATCTTCTCACAGTTTCTTTCCTACACAAGTCACATGGGGTTTCAGAAGATGGAGCCTTAGTACAGACCCTAGATAATGGGATCGTTGTTGCAGCACGGCTAGGAGGGTCCCCTCTCACTCTCCTACAACGCCCCCACACATCCATGCAGAACGCTCCTGAATGAACTCAGGGCCCAACAAGGAAGCAGTTAGCTGCAACGAATGGCCCGGTGTAGCCGCCGTAATGGATGCCTTGTTAGGGTTTCGAGTGGTTCGGGCATCGGGCTAACGGTTGAGGGCTTCGGGGTTTCTGGCAGCTTACAGCCCAGCAGCGCCCCAAGGTGCTTGCTAGGAACTCAGAAACCGAAAGGACAAGCACGAAAAACATCCTGAAAAGAACCAATACCCCAAAAACCGATCCACGACCCAAAGCCGACGCCTTGAACATCCGAAACCCCCTCAACCCCTTCGGCGTACCAAAGCGCTGCCCACCAAGGGGGTCAACGGGACGAGGTCGGCAGTGAACTGACCTCGAATGAAGAACCAAATACATAAACCAAGTAAACAAACAAACAGATTTTAAATTTATACATAGGTAGATAGACAGACACATCGATAAGCAGTGGTATACTAGCCATAATAGGCTTATTGGGCATATTGGTATATTTATAGCTTCGGACTAGCCGGACGGCACCAAGCGAGGCTGTTGAGGCTACGGGCTTGGGATGTTGGTGCGCGACTTTGTTCGACTCCTTTCTGCCTCTGGGAGCATCCGAATTGCTTCCTGCAGCTCCCCAGAGCTTTGCCTCGAGCCCGATCAAGTGGGTGAGAATCGTAGCAGCTACAACAGCTGTCATAGTAGTAGAAGTAGTAGCATTAGTAGTAGCAGTAGTCGTCGTCGTGGTGGTAAGACCATCGGCGTTCTGGGGGGTTTAGCCGAGTGGCCCAACCTTCCAACTTCCGACTATTCGTGCTGCAGTTGCAAACTAGTGTGTTGGCTAACAGGTGGGAGAATTCCAGCAACTCTTCGCAGGAGTGAGATGGCACCAGCTGTTGCAGCCGTTGCAATCGTCGTCGTCGTCGCCGCAGCGCAAGCAACCGCCAGCAGCAGCAGAAGCAGCAGCAGCAGCAGCGTCCCTCTTTCTCTGCCTTTGACAGCTGATGACCTGCCGAACCAATATTCTTTTTGGCAGCACAACCACTCTGAGTTCAAAGCCTGTGCACATCCACATCCCTACTCAGTCGGCTGATTGCCCACGTCACCAATATCGCCCTGTCTGTTGTGGCATTTAAAGACATCTAAAGAAGATGCCCCTGATTCTAGTAAACCCCCGTTGGCTGGGCTCCACACCCACCTCCCCGGCAGCAATGGCTACCAAGCTGTTACCGAAAAAGGCAATGGAGAAAGAGCCGCTGAGCCTGGCTTCACGGATTCGGCGGGTTTAGCGTTTTTGGGGGTTTTGGGGTATTCTTTCCTACTTAGCTGAGTGTAGGGTTTAGGGCTTAAGAGGAGGACGACGATGACCGGCATTCATTGCACGTGCTTGTGGAGCGCTGGTCGCCAACGCGAGATGGTCCTGGCAATGATGCCTGCTTGCACCTCATCATAGTCCAGCATGAGTATTTGTTTAAGCGGCTTTTGCTTCTTATGGTCTGATTGTTTCCTACTCTGTCACGATGGACATGCTAAGCAACTGTGGCTGCAGCTAATCTTCGGGTCAACGGACTGCCGCAATTCTGTGGCTGCTGGGCTAACCTTGACCGTACGCTTGCCTGTAGTTTCCGCAGCGTGGCTGTGGCTATGTGCATGACACTGCACCTGTTGTTGTCGAGCTTATTTACTCTTTTTCCCTACCAGCATGAGGAGTGCTTCATGCGATTAGTGATTGTATACTCTTCTAAGTTCGTTCTTCCGCGGCCGCGATGCCAAGACATGCAAAGACCGTCTATGCTTCGGCGACTGCGCGGAACGACGTTCGAATCAACAGTCGTGCGAGAACTGTCTTTGTCGCTGCTGCACAAGCCTTCTTGCCAGGGGTCTGCTTGGAGCTGTATGAAGTTTCCCGTTGCTTTGCCATCATCGAACAGTCTAGTGCAGTGTATTACTACGTAATTACAGTACATAAAAGCACAGCTTGGTCGAGTCTCGTCTTTAGTGTGGTATGGTATGGAATACGGTATACGTAGTATCTTGCCAAGGCTCTGCTCAGAACTGTATCCCCGAGCATTGTGCTCGGAAACCAGCCATGAGTCAAACCTCAGAGCTTAAAGGCTTCGGAACGACGGTGCGAGTCAGGAGTGTGTGGATTTCGGGTTGAAGGTCTAGAGTTGCTGAGCTTATGATGAACGTTTGGGGGTTTTCTGGCTTTTTAAACCCTGATGGCAGGTTGGCTAAACGGCAAGCAAGATGCCAAGTCGTCGGGGTTCGCTCAATCAGTTCTGTGTTTCCGGTTCTTCGGCGTCTCCCTGCCAGAGTGAGTTTGGCCAACGCCAAGGGCGGGCGATGCAGGCGCTGCATAGTAATAATAACAATAGTAATAATAGTAATAATAATAGCAATAATAATAATAATACTAATAATAAGAAGAAGAATAAAGCTTCCGTGGAGGGCTGAGGGCTGAGGGCTTCAGAAGCCCGGTTCCAAGATCCCCACAAGCCCTGCACCTTCTGCCCTTTTCGGCGCAAAGATTCTTGCAGAAAGCACCAGCCGGGTCGGGTGCTCTTTTCTTGTTAGGAAAGAGCTGCGGATCTCAGAGGGCTTGTGAAAAGCGGGCGCACAAAAACTCGTAGGCTCGCTTCACCTGGCGGAACTTCTTCGAAGCTTCTTGGCTTCCTTGGTTCTTGTCCTTGGTAGCATCTTGTCTGAGAGCTTCTCACAAGCGAATGGACGAGTGCACTTGGTCTTCGAAGCCGATGTCGGACGACATTATATGGGAGTTTCCGAAAATTAGGGGTACCTTACTATGGGGTCCATATAAATAGGATCCTACAATTTAGGGTACCATATTAGGGTCCCCGGGTCCCCTATTTTTGGAAACTCCCATATTGACTACAGGCTCTATACCCGATCTACCAAAAAAAAGTTCACAGATGCGCCCATGAGGCCGGGTGGTACTGCAGCGCCAGCTTGCGGTAGGCGGCGCGGACATCCTCCACCGTTGCTCCCGGCTGGAGCCCAAGCGTCCCAAAGTGCTCGGAAGACACGCCTTTGGCCTCGGGACGAAGCGGCCCCTTGGCGGAAGGCGGTGGCTTTGCAGCGGGTGGGGGCTGCTGGGCCTGGTAGGCATTGGTGAACTCTGTGAACTCGTCCCCACTGGCCATGAAGATCCGGCTCCGGATCTGTGGACCTGAAGTGAAAATGCTGGGTATAAAGCCGGGTCGCTCCGACATGGGTTTCGGTGCGGCTTTCCGCGGCTCAGACTGCATCTCGGGAGGAGCCGGTCCCGGAGGGGGCCCTGAAGACCAGGTCTCGAAGCCCATAGTCGTTGCGAAGGGAGCTTCCCAAAGTGGCTTCTTGCACTTCTGACGCGCCTTGCGGGCTTGAGCCGCTTCAAGGAGCTTTGCCAGGCTACTGTGGCCCTCGCTGTTGGCGAAATCCAGTGCCGTGGAGCCCGAGCCCGTGGTTTGGGCAACATCCGCCTGGGAGTCCAGCAGCAGCTGGGCCACAGCCTTGCTACCATAGCACGCGGCTTCCATGAGCGGAGTCTCCTGGGCTGTTCTTATGGCGGGACCATGTAAACATACTCATGACACATGTGGCTCAAGTACAAGTATTATGTTATTTTTGTTTATATTATTCTTATTTTTCCTATTATTCGCAATATAATAAACTACTATTATTGGTATTATTATTATTAGTATTATTATTATTATTCGCCCTAGTCTCCTGGTTCAGCAGCTCCGAGGTGTTCGGGTCAGCACGGCCCTTGAGAAGGCACGAGACGAGGTTCAAGGCATCTGCCCCTGCCGGGTCCCCCAGAGCTTGGCGCACGGCTATCCTGGGCCCGAAGAAAGGACTATAATATGATAGAATATACTAGTTATGGTGTACTACAACAGACCACAATCTTACATACTGTAGCATGCTATACTACACCTTTATCATCCTCTCCATGGGCTCAGTTTTTCAATATTGGGACCCAAAAAGCAAAATCTGTTTCGAAGGTTGACCCAGCAACAAAAGAGCGGTTTCTCCAAGCATGTTTTTGGCCTCCAAGTCTGCTTTAGAGTACTGCAGGTAGGACAGGACCAAAGCACCCTTTTCGCTGGACCGCACGTTGGCTGCTAAGTGTAGGACAGTATTCCCATCGGCATTCTTGCACTGTAGCAGGTCCTTCCTGATGGCGGGGGTGACTTGCAGGATTTCTTGCACTCGGAAATCGTTGCCGTCCCTCACTTCCCGGATGAGGGCCGTGTGTGCACTTGCCAGCACTTCCTCATCCAGCTGCAGCTCGTACCCAGCCGGAAGACTGTCGTCCCCAGAACCACCCTTTTCGCCAGAGCCCGTTTTCCCTGCAAGGACAGGGATGAACGTGGCCTGCGGCTTTGTCTGCACCTCTTCCCTCGCAACGCGCACGGCCGGGCGCACCAAACGGTGCATGTCTTTTCCCGTGAAGGTCTGCTGAACATCGTTCGCCCAAGTGCTCGTGTCATCCGGTTCCCGCTGCAAGTTCAAGAAACTGACAACCTGCGGTATCTCTCCCAAGGGAGATGTACCATGCGACATGCGCTGCAGGTAGCAGACACTCACCGGCCGATGTCGCGGCTGCCCATGGCTTCGACTCCCCGGCACACAACACTCAAAATCCTAGGCTTTCAACTAAACAGTCCAGTCATCCAGTCCAGGCACTGTTATTCTCTGGCTGCGAGGGTTCGGGCCCTGGGCTCGCAGCTCAATGGGTGGGCTTTCTCTGACACTTCCAGTCGCTCTTTTGCTCGAACCTTGGCTGAAGAAATTCGTCTCATGTTCCTTTGCAGAAAGCACTGTGAAGCGAGGACCCCGACCCCTCCGCACACGCCGGATTGCAAGATGGAAACCAAAAGCTAGAACCCGCTAAACCGGAAGCTTGAGTGAACCCTAAGCTAACAAACTCCAACAAATACTGAAGCCTCAACCCCTGAAGCGTTCACAGATCGCAGCCCGGGTGCCTGAAGTTTCCAGAGACCAGGAGTTTGAGGCTTCGAGTTTAGGGTGTGGAGCTTTAGCACTTTGGGGAGTTGGGATTGGATCTGGGGGCTACTACGCCCTAACCGCCAACACCCTAAACTGTCTGGCGAGACACACACTGAAAAGGAGCGAGGTCGCGATCCCACCCGTGAGGCGGCCGATAAGGAGCATGAACATCGACCTCGATCTTCTTTCCCAAGGGTTTAGGGTTTAGGGTTTAGGGATGTCTGCGGCTTAGATGGCTCAGAGTTTTTAGGGCTTCGGGGGCTTTGTGATGCTCACACTCGGCAGTACCAGGCGAGGTCTTCAGACAATACGGGACTAGAAAGGGTAAGGGCCCCTTGTGGATTTTTTCGCCTCAAACGCATTGGAGTCTGCTTTTAGGCTCTGAAACCTCGGAGTCCAGTGCTTAAGGACTGACATAATATGGGTTTTGGTGCCCATTATACTATAATTTTAATAGGGAACCCCACAATAGTATAGGTTTTGGGGCCCATTGTCTGGGGGCCCATGATACTATAATTCTAATCGGGAAATCCCATAAGAGTATAGGTTTTGGGGCCCATTCTACCATAATTATGATAGGGAGCCCCCGTAATAGTATAGGTAATTATTAAGGCTCCTATAGTAGAACTGCAGGCCTTCACAAAGCCGCATGACTCATCCATTGCCACCTACTTTGCAAAGAGGTGCCCCCATGGCAGGGAGGATGGGTCGGAAGGATTTCCCCAGTTTCGGAGAAAGGTACAAAGCAGAAAGAGTCTAGGAGGGTGTGCATCAAGCAACTGCCTCGCTTCAAAACGCTGCATGACGCATTCTGTGGTCCAGGCTTTAGAGTTAGTTAGGCTCATCGCAGAGAGGCTGGGAGAATCTAGTCTAGAAGTCAGGACCTACGAGAGCTACAGACCTTCCGAGTAGCTTGAAGTGCTTCGTGAGGCAGGACCTCAGAATTCGCTGCTGCACTCCTGCTCTGGTCCGACAACGTCATCGTGGGCAGCGGGGGGACAAGCTGTGAGGTTCTAGGCTATGATCTGGTCTCTGAGGCTGCCACATGAAGTAGAGCACACAGTAGAGAGCCTGAGATGCGTTGCTGCAACAGAAGTCGAGTACTACGGCTGATTATCCGATGTAGGACTATCTTGCTGCTGTTATCGTGATCAACGAAGAGTCGCCTGAAAAATAGCCCCCCAGACAACGTGCAGCCAAGAGGCTGCAAACCTTCGGCGCCCGTACTTGTCGGCCATCGCCCCGATGAAAGTGCCGAAGAGGGCACTGCTGCCGAAGCCCGCGACGAAGAGCGTCGCGTTGTCCTCACGCGAGAAGCCTTTGCAGGGCACCTATACGCGCATGTCCAGCAGGTCGCGGGCTGGAGATGAAACTCAGCCACCCTTCCGAGGCCCAATGCATCGAGGAACCGTACGACGCGTAGAGCGCATACACAAAGGGGCCCTGAAGCCAATCCGCCATCATCGCGCTCAAATAGACCTCAAGCATGAACAGACAGGTTTCCGATGAAAACCGTCTGCAGGTTCAACTCAATCGCATCTTTGACTCTTTGCCTGCACGGAGGGAGGATGTCGGGCTGCTAGTAGCACTCGGGTTGTCTTGCCGCCCCGCGGCCGAAAGATAGCTGCGCTGCAGCCGGCTCAATCCATCACTAGTGCCCGTGGACACCTTGGCGGCTTAGCGGCACTGGACTTTAAGGCGTATCGGGCGGAAGGCGACCGAGGTCCGGTCCAAGCCCTTGAGCATCTGAATGCTCGACCGGTCGATGACAATGACCAGAGTCGTTGTAACGAGGCCCGCCTCAAGGCGTGTTTTCTTGCGCCGCAAAGTGCCGTCTCCAGCTCAACAACTCCCGAACCCCCCTCCGAGCCCGGGACGCATATGCAGCCATAGAGGTAAGCTGGCGCCAGCATGGTCACGGCACAGCCCAAGCAGTGTGATGAACTTGAACTAAACATGGACGGGGCATGTTGCCCGAGTGGAAATCGCTATCAATGACTGTTGCGGGAGTGTGCACTGGCTTGCTTCCTGGCTTGAGCAAGAAACAAAGATTCGTGCCCGTCAGAGACCAAAAACATGAGGAGACAACTGGAAATCGCTTGTGTTTGAAGGAGTTCGCTGTATACACGGAACAATTTCAAGCTCCGGGAATCTCACAAACAAGTGTCAAACAACATCCTTCTGTCGATTTGGAGTCTCACACACTGACAGTACCACTTTTAGGGTTCAGGGTGTGTTGGTTAGGGGTTTGGGTTTCGGGTTTTAGAGTGTAGGCTCCAGGGCTTGAACCTCGCTGACGCCAAGTTGCGCTCCGCGCGAGAGCCCACTGACATGGAGCAGGTGTCGGAAGTTCGACTGCTTCTCTGCGGCCACGTGCCTGGGGTGGCAAATTGTCTCAACCCGTTTGCATCGAGCTTTCGCTGCCGACCCTACACCCACAAGGCAATGCTACATCCCAAAAACCAAATAGCCTAAGGCCGAAGACCCAAAACTCCTACAACTCGAAACCCTTGTTTCAACCCTTAACGACACTTAAGCCTAATCCTCCGAACAGGTCAGGGCTATGGTTCCAGAGTTTACGGGGACTCTCCTGGCGACGCGTGTGTCCACACGGTTTTACGAGCTGAAAGAATGCCGCTACGGTAATTTCCGAAAAGACACGCGCAAGCTACACCCAAACACGCATCAAGCCCAAAGTGAAACCCCCTGCCAGCATCTGTCCGGGGATCCCCCGTGGTGTCCAAGCATCCTAGGTTCTGGGGCCTTCGCAGAACTCCCAGAACCCGCCCCAAAAAGCGAAGTCTTTCCTTTGAGATACGAAGATCCTCAACCAGACCAGGGCACCCGCAACCCGAATTGACAATGTAACTTCTCAATGCCCCTAAACAGCCCTAAACACTTTTGAACAAGGAGCTCTGGCACGGAGAGTACACTCCATACTAAAGCCCACCTAAACTAAAAAGACAATATATGGGCTTGATAAATAGTATGTGGTTTGGGGATACACCACCTCAATTACGGTCAAGGGCATGCTAAGACAAGAACGGTTCCGACCCCACAAGCATTTATTCGGGCGTTCGGGTCTCCACCCTCCGAAGCCAAGATCGGGGGTCGAAGGGCCAGACGAAGAAGAGCATGGACACCATGACCTCAATAACCGTCACAATGATGGAAATCAGCAGAGGACAAGGAAATAATGCTAGCCATGGCCATCATACAGAAAATTCGCGACATGGTATTACCACAATCGCGGCAATCCTAATATTGATAACAACAATTGCTAAAGCGACCGTACCAACGGTAGTAGTAGAAGCCAAAAAGAATGTAATTGTAATCATTGGGGTGGCGGGTTCATTCAGGGATTTGAGCTGTAATGTGTAGAGCTTTAAGACTTTAGGATCTATGCTTTGAGCCCTGTTCGGCTTTAGGGCTTCACCGCATGTAGGGGTTAAGTGTCGAGGATCAAGTGCCCCACGTTGCTCCATGCTCTCACACTCGGATAGAACAGGTCGTAGGGCACACCTCAACCATGTTCATTCTCATATTTTGCCAGCTGCCGGAAGCCAAGTTGCTCGTCAGTATTCCTCCAGCGCACATGCAAGTAGCAACACTAATACTGACAGAAATAGTCTCGATCGAAAAACAAGAAAGTCATAGCCGCCGTAGAGGTGACGATGATGAAGAAGGATGATGATTACGATGATGGAGACTATCATGATCATGAGCTTCGCCGGGCCGGGGGCTCGGAGTTTAGGGCAAAGCAGCTCAATCTGCCTCTATTACTGGTTTTAGGGTTTAGTGTAAACCCTAAACCCTAAACCTCCGGAATAAACCTGAGCATCATCATCACCAACCGTCCTGGCCCAACAGAGCAAAGATCATTTGGGAATGTGGGGCCCCGGCCACGTAAACCATGGCCAGCGAGAGGGTGTACTCCTCAGGAGCCATGACACGAGCATTTTCTGGTTCAGGTTGCTCAGGGTGCATGCAGAAAATGGTCGCCCTTGCTCGCACAATCGAAATCATAAAGCCGCTTGTTCGCAGTCAAGACACCACCACCCCGTCCACGACGTGCTTTGGAGTCAACCCGGTCCTGAGCAGGCAGTACGACTTCCCCGACACCGTGGATTCCTGAAGACAAGCCGCTCCCTCATGTGCAAACTAAATCTAGCGCTAGACCCCAACCTAAGCTAGAAACCGCAAGCACCCAAATCCTAAAACCTGCAACTTAAAGATACACCTCAGAGCCTAAGCTGTCACCGGCGCCCCATCCCAACCCTGCGCGTCGGATGGTGGGCACCGGCTGATAATCGTGGCAATCGCGCTTGCCACAGTGTGCTTCTTGGGGTTTACGAATGGCTTGTGGAGACATAGCCGCTGCAGCTGAGGAGTACGAGAAGTAGCAGGACTTCTTTACAGATCTCGCCGAAAACAAGACATTCATTCGCAAGAACAGAAGATACGCATGAACAACAAAATGGGTGTCCCGACTTACATCACCGTTACATCACCCTCTTGGCTTCGGATACTAGGTGCATGGGAGTAGCAGTAGCAGTAGTACTTGTACTCGTACTCGCACAAGTACTAGTAGCAGTAGCAAATGCAGCCACGCGACATCTGAAGAAGCTGCTGGGAGTCCCGGTGCCCGATCTGCTCGAGCAACCAGCTCTGCATCCTCAGGGTGTCTTTTCAGCTTGGAAGCTTTCGGGCTTTAAGGGTTTCACAAGGGAGGAGGGGGGGAGGGTGTTCTGGGGCAGTAGGGGCTTTCAGGCTTCAAGGGCTTCAGGGTCAGGCACTCACTCGAGGACAAGCCAGCCTAGGCGCTTGGTGCGCAATCGGTAAAGGTGAGACACGACATGTTCAAGGGTCAAGCGGTTCGGGTTTTGGGGCTGGCGGTTCGTTTGACACTCGGACATGCCAGGCAAGAACTATGACGACGGTCTGACAAGGGGAAAACTGTAAAGGGTTTCATGTTTAAGCGTTCAGACTGGAGGCTTTCAAGCTTTAGAGGCTCAGGTGTAGAGCTTAGGGTTTCGGATAGTTTCGGCTTCGGGGCACGTATCCTGTTCTGATAGATGGTGCCCGAAACTTCGAATCATCTCTTGCATGTCGCGCCTGTCCTGTTGATCATCATCAACATGAGTGCCGGGATGGCTATACGAATCGAGTGCATCACGATGGATCCTCAGCAGCAGGACACGAGATGATGGCGCCCTTGCTGGAAGAACGCTTTTGGAATTAACCAAGACTTACCATTGGGGAGTTGCGCTTTAAGGCTCTCGGCTGTCGAATTTTAGTTGGGTTTCAAGGCTTCTGAGCTGGCTTGAGCCGCCAAGGCACGCTGATGCGTGTGGCGCCATGAAATGGCATAGACGAGCGCCTGGATGCACACAAAGGCCAGGGATACGAGACTGACTCCCCCCTCGCCTGTGATTATGGCCCGTTTTCCACCCGCAGCACCATGGAACATGTGGAGCAAGGTCAAGTTCAAGCCCAGAGCCGCACGGCCATGCAGATTTTCTCACTATAAAACGCTACCAAGATCAGAGCCATGGCTTCTGTGTGTCAACAACTCCTTCCGTCGTGCTACCGGTCTAGTACTCCGGGTATCACTCACTCAACTCATCACAGTTACGTGGAAGCATGCTTGCTGTCGGGGTAGTTGCCATTGCTAACTACTCGGTAATGCAATGATTTTCTGTGCTGCCGTCATGAGTTTACAGCCAAGTGTTGGCACGACGAAGAAGAGCACCGTCTCGACATCATGGAAAACTCCATTGACCCATTTCGATGAACATCCCTGCTATCATGAAGGCATCGGTCGTCCTTGTTTGAACATAGACATCGAAATCAGCAGCAGCAGCAACAATGACTAATCATCGTCGTCGTCATTGTCATCGCCATCCTCACCACCGCCCCTCACCATGGCCACTACCATTGTCGTCATCCTCACCATCCACAACAGCATCGTCGTCATCGTCATTACCACCGCCATCAGCATGATCACCATTCTTGCCGTCATGGGAACATTATCGCCGTCGACAGAGCGTATATACCATGATCATGATCAGCAGCAACAGCACCAGCATCATCATTGTCATCGCCATCTTCACGATCATCATTGTCGCCATCGTCGTCGTCACCGCCACCGTCATCATGATAATAATCATCATCATCACCATGACTGTCACCAGCCCCTCTCACCATCATGGAGCTTCATCATCCCCGCCATCGTCAACCACAACATCACTACAATCGTCAGTAGCCACGGCTCAACCTGGCAAGAGCAGCGGGGTGAAAGGAACTGTTGAACCACAAGCTACTTGATAATAACGTTCTGTTTGCTTTGCTGGCCCTAACCGGCCTGGAACTGTAAGAGGAACTTCCCGTTTGCGCCACCGTGGGGGGTGCCTGAGATGAGCAGTTCAGGCCAAGTCTGACCTAGGAGCAGACGAAGCTACAACTCAAGCGGTCTCAGCGGAGGAGTCAATTATGCGTATTACGTTAGTTGTTTGTCCCTCTCACAGGTGACAAGGTCTCTTTCTTTATCTCTTCCTGTCCAAGTGCCCTCTTCCTCCTCAGCCCTTCGCCCCGACCCCTGGCTTTGCAAGCGCTGGGGTCCCGGACGAAGCGTCAGGGTGAGGCCCACGCCGGCGCACAGGAGGAAGGTCAGCAGCCCCACTCCAAAGCCAAGGCCTACCGTAGGAGCCGTTTTCCTCCCCAAAAGGATAGCACCAGTCAGTAGGCTCTACTTCTGAGGCCGCGAGTCCTAGGGCTCCCACCCTGGGAGATCCCTACAGACACCCGAAGGCTTGAGGTTTCGGCACTCACTCTCGGTATGGCCAGGCGCAGTTCGATCCGGCAGTGGCCAGTGGCACACAAAAACTATCGCAAGGGCCCTAGGTAGATGTGCAATACGTACAATCCACTCGACTCTTTGTGCTTTCATCGCACTTTCAGATCTTGTAGATTGCGAGAGTGCGCCTTCTCTGGGAACTGATGCTGTGCCGAGATCGACCACCAGGCCTGCCTTAAGCTTCCCAAAAACCCTCGAAATGCCAAAAGCCCAAAATTTTCCCAAACACCAACAACCCCAAAACCCTTGATGCATCCAGGCCCACGGCCCCTTAACCCCCACCCCTAAACCCTAAACCCTAAACCCCCAAACCCCTTTTGCAACTGGCCTGCTGCGACTCCGCCAGGACGAACACTTGACCATAATCACTTTCCCCTAAACCCTAAACAGCAACAGCAAAACAGCAGCCGCCTCCCCCCGTCGCGGCCGGCGGAGGCCTGGGCGCCTTGCCGGCTGGAGGCCACGTCGCAGAGCCCCAGAGTCGGTGCATCGCCTGCTTTGAGTTTCGAGTTTTCTGCCTGAGGTATAGTCAAGGGTTTAGGGTTTAGGGGTTTTCTGGGGGCCTTATGAGGTCGTTGCATGATTTTCATGGGGGGTACAGCGGGTTTTTTGGTGGTTTGTCTGTGGACGTTTGGGGTTGGAGGTTTGGCTGGCGCAGAATTAAAGCATAGACATCCGTTGCCCCGTTTGAGGCACACCCCTGGCAGAACGAATCACATCCAGAAGGGTATCACGGTTTAGGGTCGAGAGGTTCGAGTGTCGGTTTGGGTGTTTTTGCAGGCAAAATTGTGGTTTGGGATCTAGTAACCATGGAAAGCGTGGTCTTGTTGATGAATGAATACAAATGGTTAAACATTATAAGAACAGCATGACACTAACAGCAAACATGTGATCGACAACCATCCTACGAACCATGATAGCAACAAAAATATCTGGCACGCACAGCCAAAATATTACGCATCTACTACCAAGACAATGAAAGCATTTGTGACGCTTTAGACATGAGCCTCACCACAGGGTCTGGAAGACACTTACCATCCCAGCAGCAGAAAGCTGGAAAGGAAAACTCTCTCGGAACTGCCTCCGCAATATTGGGCTCATCGTCCCGGCTGGAGAAGGACACCTCGACGCTTCTCCGTCGTCTCTTGAAGCTTCGCAAGGCGTTCGAGTGGGAGCTCACTGTCCAGTCTGTGAGTCTGTGAGGCAAGACACCCCCGGTTCTGAATCCCCGAGTTTTGGGATCGTTGCTCGCCACGAAACAGGAGCTCTACTATGGTCGCCTTATCCTCGAGGTTTGGGCGGTGAGGCATAGAAAAAATACCCTGCACCCGCTGCGGGCACCAACAGTGCCATATCGGTGCGACCAAATTCTTCAAGCATCATCGTCGTCAGCATCACCATGGTCCGAAGCTTCATCCCTCAACCTCAAACTCCACACTGAAACCTAAAACCTGACCGCTACACACAT
Organism: Symbiodinium sp. clade A Y106; assembly: GCA_003297005.1. Taxonomy (NCBI): domain Eukaryota; class Dinophyceae; order Suessiales; family Symbiodiniaceae; genus Symbiodinium; species Symbiodinium sp. clade A. The sequence continues at coordinate 74,767 of BGNK01002522.1, read as the reverse complement.
CTATCTAATTTCCTGTCTTACGGCTGAGTCCGGTACGTCTCCACCTGGCGAGAAGGGCACAGGGTTGCCAGGGTTCACGAGGGCTTGCGGATTCAAGGTACCATTCCTTCGACAGACGGCCTATCCAACCCTGGCCAATGATGCCTCCCTTGCTCAACCCCCCCGCAGTAGGTACCAGCCACGGACAAGCCAAGTGATGTTCGGGCAAAGTTCCCATCCATTCTACAGCAATGGAAGCTGAGGGCTTGAAGCATCGATCGTTTGGAGTAGGCTAAGCATGGTGGGTGGCTTCTTGTACTGGGGCCACACTCAGAATAGCAAACGAAGGTAGCCCAAGGAAATCTCAATGATGCAATGGGTCGCAATAACCTATTACTTTCTCATAACCTACTACTATCTATCATCTTTCGTCGACGATGACGACTACTACTGCTTAACCTGCAACATGCCGAAAAGAAACAGTAAACACGCAGGATACATGCATACATGCATCCGTGCATCCATGCATGCATACATGTGTATAAGTACTTGTATATGTAGTTACATGTACATGTATATGTACATGTAACTGTATCTGTATCCATACCTGTACACCCATACATATACTTATACATATACATATACATATATGTATATACATATATATATATATACATATACATATACATATACATATACATATACATAGATATTATATACATATACACGATACTCACAAACTCATCGAACAGCAACAAGGCATCACCTGGCAGATCGTCGGGTTCCAGGAAGCCCTGGCCCAGCGCATGAGCCGAGGCGGCCTCCCCGAGCACTGGGAGCGGAGAGGGGCGCCGGTTTGGGCTTAGGGATTTTGGGGGTTTAGGGATTTAGGGGGTTTGGGGGTTTAGGGGTTTAGGGCGTTTAGGGCGTTTACCGGTTTAGGGGTTCAGGGGTTTAGGCGGTTTAGGGGCTTACGCTCTCACAACTCGGACAAAGTTTAGGGGTTTAGGGGCTTATGGGTTTCGGGGCTTCAAGCAGAGTTGTTAGGTGTGTGTTTGCTCACATTTTTCGGGTTTTCATGAGCTGGTAACCAGTTTTTCTAATGGGGCTTTGGGGTTTGTTGATAGCGGCGCTTTAGGACTTGCCATGTAAGGTTCTCAGAAGATTTGGGATACCCGATTTGTTGGTTTTGTAAGAGTTTTACAAGGCTTTCGGGCATGGGGCCTGTGGTTCCTATCCGGGTTCGACGAGGGTTCGCTAAAGGTTCTACCCGCGCTTTTTTCTGCTGATGTGGACTGTAAGGACCTGTTAGGTACGTGCTGCGATCTTCTTCTCTGCCGAGAGGTAAAGGAAAAGGAAGCTCTTGGACCTTGGAATCAGACGATTTGAGAACAGTGGACTACTGCGTATGGGGCCTGGGTGTATACTTGTGGTGCCTGAAGTGACTGGACTATTTCACGGCAGTATTGACGGTACGTGTAGAGGCCTGGGAATGTTCGGCCATAGTCAATGCAAGGTTGAGTCCCTGTTTTCTCCCGCCAGACCTTGACGGCTCTAGTGCAAACCGGCTGGTTCTTCACAGAAAGTGTTGTCGCTAATCCTAATGACGGCAGCATCCATCAAACCCGTGAATTCGTTGGCCACAGCACCTGTCCCACAATTCGCTTCGATGAATCTCCGGCTTGATTCAGCTTCAAAACTGGCCTCGTGCACCTTGAAGCCCACCCAGACGAGGAGGGCGAGCGCGCCTCCAAAGCAATACGCACCGCTTGCTGCAACACTTCCGGTACGCCCGATGAGAAAAGCCCGCATGCAAAAGCCACCCCCTGCTAGCTGCTAGCTTTGCAAGCTAAAGAACTTTGCAGCAACCTGCAAAACCCAAACCCTGAACCATATATCCCGGCCGTCAAGGAACAAAACTTGGCTCTGAGTCATCGTCTCGACAAAGCCCGCGTGAAGTCTCATACGTGTGCCCGGTTCTGTCTGGAAAGACACCAAACCTCACTAAGCAAGCGCAATCCGACGAGGCTACGAGCTCCCAAAACCCGGGAAACAGTGACTTTAAACCCCAAACCCTAAGCCCTAAGCCCTTTTTGCAACACGCTTCGTACTTCGCGCGGAAGCCCTAAGCCCCAAACCCTAGACTCGAAACCCTAAACCCGTTTTGAGCGCGGACTCGAGCTGTATGCCGGCCGGACCACACCTGAGGGCAGAGCCCTGAACCCTGAACCCTTAACCCTATGCCCCAAACCCTTTTGTGCCTTTCCCTAAACCCTAAACCCCTAAACCCTAAACCCTGAACCCTGTGCTCCATACCCCCTGAACCCTCAAGCTGAGGATTCCACGGCTCGAGCAGCCGGTCATGAGGTCCAGGAAGCCGTCGCGCGCGGCTTCAGAGACTCCAAAACCCCTAAACTAAGGGTTTTTCCTTCAGTATAGAGGGATCCTTAGTACTGTTTGTTTAAGGTTCAATAACTATGTATACATATGTATGGTATGTGTATATATATATTATGTATGCATGTATATATGTATATGTTCGCTCTTTAAGGGGTTTTGGAGTCTCTGGGCCACTCTCGTTCACAAAAACAGTCAGACAACTAAGCTGAGCCGACATAGCATGTGGGGACGGGCGCAAGATGACGCGAGGGTATCACCCTGAAGCCTTGTGTTAAGGGGTTTTTTCCCTCCTACTTAGCAAGGACGAAGCCCGCACAGCGTACTTGGTTGAACAGTAGACTACAGCTAAGAATGTTAAGGGGTTTGGGGATTAGGGTTTTGATACTCCACACTCCTATAATACGACTATAAACTGTCAAAGTTTATATACGATCATACACTTTGACATAAATGCGACGGGGCTATGCTCTACTCAGACTCCACTCCCCTTCACAGGTACTTGTAAGAAGAAGACTGTTTTGTGGAGGTCCGCATACAAGAAACCATAACCCACATAAGCACAAACTAAAAAAAAGCACCCAAGGAGCCTCCTAGGATGGAGTTCTTGGTGAATACCAGACCGGCCGCGAGCTCTGAGGCACCGCGCTTGCCGCTCTGGGCGAGCCCAAGCCTTTTGGCGCTGCGGGTCCTGGCACGAAATCTTCTCGGCTGCCCGCAGAAAGGGCATCTTTAATTCTTTTTCTAGGAGGCCTCGCTGCCCACCGACAAGCATCTCTAACTCGTTTTGCATCTCGTCCCCATGGATGTTAGCCATCTTGAACCCCAAACCCTTCACCCTGCCCTGCACTCGCCTGGCCAGTTTCGACTGCTCCGACCGCTGGCACGCCTGGAAGGGAACAGCAGTACACCAAATGCAGAGGAAAACGAGGGATGCGGAATCTTGAACGGCCCTACGGCTTGCTACATCACGCCAGCACAGCCATCTCGTGGCTCGCTGCCCTACACAGAGCTCAAGACAAGACAGGTAATCAAACTACAAATGCTCGTAAATCTCCTTTGGAACTTCGAGCTTGTACGCAAATCCGAAACCACCCGAAACACAACACGCCTCAAGCCAAGGCCAGAAACCCTAAACCGCCACACCCCAAAGCCTAAACCCCTGCACCCCACCCTCAACCCCACCCAGAAAACCCTGAGAACGCGGCCTCTTCCCAGGAACGCTTGTAGTAGTTGATCCAGGATTGGGCCGAAAGCAGCTCAGACTCCTCCAAGGGATTCTTCTCTTTATGAGTCGAGGATTTGGGGCCTTGGCGGTAAGCAGGTAGAGGTCAGAGGTTCAACCATTTAGAGGCTGTCAGGAGGTGGTTTGGGGCGGTTTGGGGGGGGTTTAGAAGGGTTGGGGGGGGGTTTAGGTGTAATGGCTTGGGGTTTACGCTCTCGCAAGGGTTTGGGGTTGGATAGGGTTTAGGGTTGAAGATCTGGGGTGTGGTGTTCCGTGCAGTATTGAGGTTTTGGGGTTTAGGATTTGAGGTTGCCTCGGGCCTCGGATGTAAGACTTCAACCCTTGTGACTTGGGAGTTCAGGGGTTCAGGTTCAGGGTTTGCAGTTTGCGGCCTCCCACCCGGAGTTGGCGGCTAGGGTTATGTAACGCTGAAGATCCGGCGTTGGGGACCCTTTTTTGCGCCCCCCCCCCCCCCCAAGGATCTGGTTGTTAACGCTTTCACAACTCGGACTCGCCAGATGAGACTTGCGAACCCTGGCTTGACTCTCGCCTTCTCGGTGTTGCTCGTCTTGCTTTGCGCCAGCTCCATCTGCAAGCTGTGGACCTGTGTGAAGAGATGAAACTCTTTAGGACCTGAAGGTTTTATGGGGAGGTTTAGTAGGATTTTGGCCGTAAACCCAAACTCGACCATCACCGTAGATCCAGAATCATGCCATAGTCGACAGTCTACTTCTACCAACCTGTAACAGAAACCTGATATGAAGTGGTGGCTATAGGATTGAGGGTTTCGGGTCTGGGGTTTTCATGGCAGTCCACATGTCTTCCAGGAAGCCCCTGGGTCCCGGGACCTCATTTTCCAGTTCCACCAGCTTCTCCTCAACCGACTTGGAGTTGACCACCTTCGGGTTTAGGGTTTAGAGCTTAGGGGGTTTAGGATTTAGGGTTTAGGAGGTTTAGGGGGTTTAGGGGGTTTAGGGGGTTTAGGGTCTTTAGGGGTTTAGGGGGTTTAGGGGGTTTAGGGGGTTTAGGGGGTTTAGGGCCTTTAGGGTTTCGACTCGCACTCTCGCACATGGCAGGCACGGCTTTAGGGTTTAGGGGGTTTACACTCTCGCAACTCGGACACAGCCAGACGAGGTTCTTGGTTCGCGTGGTCGGTTCCCTGGGTCACTCAGGTTTAGGGGGTTTAGGGTTTAGGGTTTATGGTTTAGGGTTTTTTTTGCACTGGGGGTTTAGGGTTTAGGGTTGGGCGTTGCTGTATAGGAGTGGCGGCTTAGGATATCGACTGGCACGGTTTTGGCGGAGCGGGTGAGGAATGCAGGGCTATCGGTTTAGGTTTGGGGCTTCGACTCACACAACTTGGTGAACCGGGCGGGGTTTCTGGCACTTCGGCTTTCCGGGCTTCCAGGTCCCTCCTGGGTGCTGTCACCACTGATGCTTCCGTTGGTACATCCGCTTCAATGTAATTGCAATAATGGTTGCAAATGGCCGCTGACATAGTGCCCTAAACTGTCACCAAGACAGAGTGAGACCCTTGGAGTCCAGTCCCTTTGCAAATGAAACCTAAATCCTGAAATCTGACTCTGCCTGTCTCCTAAACCCCAAAGAAGCCCGAGCCCTGAGTAATATTGAAGCCTGAACACTTACCCATGCTCTTTTCAAGGCCCCCCGTGCAAGCTATACAATACACCCCGAAACCCTGTTCTAACCATTGAGGCCCCTTGGGATCTTTATTGCGATGATACTATAACCCCGAAGCCTTGTTTTAATGATTGAAGGCCCCTTTTGTTACCAAATTCGCGCGAGGGCCGGACTGGCTTGGTCTGGATCTTCTTGGCTGAGGCCGCGAAATTCCTTGCTCGTTCTTGCCAGCTTCGCGAGATTTTGGTGTTGTTCATCCTCCTTCCTTCATCCAGGGCTAGGGTTGTGGGTTTTGGATTTGGGTTTTGGGGTGTAGGGCTCAGGGTTGGGCTTTAGGGTCTAGAGTCTAGACGTCCGAGAAGTTCAAACCCAGGTGTTCATTTCGGTGAATTCAGCAGGCAGTTTTGGCCTTCGGCTGCCCTAAACCCTTTTTGCATCCGGGCTTGGGAAGTCGGCCGGGAAAGTCACGTTGCTTCCTAAACCCTAAACCCTAAATCAAACCGTCCACGCAGCACAACCGCTGCTGAATGCAGCCAGGTAGCAGAGTTGACCTGGCGCAGGCCAGGTAATATCAGGGTATGATCTATTCTAGTTCATCATACTAGAGTATACTGTACCATACTATACTATATCATACGGTACGACACAAGACGATACGATACTACACTGTGCTGTGCTATACTAGAACGGACTTTTCTATACTATACCGTACTAGACTATAGAGAACCATACTACATTGGCACTGACACTACACTATACTGCACTAGGCTCTACCATATTGTACCAAACTACACTATGCTTCACCATCCTATGCTATGCTATATTATGCTGTACTATGTTCGGCTATACTATACTGTGTTCTACTATACCATACCATACTACACTATGCTATGCACTACAATCTGGCAAGATATTTTATTGTAGCATGCTGCGTATACTGCATCGTGCCATTTTATGTTACTCTGCTAGCTATCGTGTATACAAAAATATATACCAGTGGATTCGATTTCTGCGTTGTATCATGTGCTGTCTTACTGCAATATGTTGTGTTATGCTGTATACAGTGTTTGATATTGCACTCTGTTGCATCATGCTGCTTCTATTACACTACACTGTAAACTAAGTTGCATTATATTGCTGTATACTGTGTTATATCGAAACATCTGACACATGTTGCCTTGTGTTGCATTATATTGCATCATATTGCACTATGCTGCACTACACTGTTTCAGTTTGTGCCATATTGGAGTTCATTGCATTGCAGTGCTTGATATATCGGACTATATTGCCGTATACTGCATTATACTGCATCCGGCTACGTTATTCATTTATGCTATGTCGTTTTATGCTATGTTATTCGGGGTTAGGGTTTGTTACATGTTTTGCTATATCGCATGATAATGTGCGAAACCAACAAAACAGTGCACCCCCTAAAGTGCGAGGGCAACCCCACCACTCCTTTCATCCCAAATGTGTACATTGAACCTTTGCTGGCAGCCCATCAAGCGTTATAGTATACATAGTTTTTCGAATATGTGCATCTAAAAAGCAGTGTACATGTACAGAGAGGGAAAGAGAGAGAGAGAGAGACAGAGACAGAGGGACAGATGGATCGATAGATAGAAAGATAGATAGATAGATAGATAAAAAGAAAGCACCCTATAGATATAGTCCATCATAATATTATACCCGAGATCTGCAGCAGAGCCACATCGAATCTTCGAAGGCTGACTGGCAGGGCGACAGCCTCATTTGGAGCCCGCATTGCAGGGTTGGGCATCAGAACATTTTTTTCCCTCTCGCATTGCTGGCAACTATGTCCACTGGCGAGGTTTGTTTGGGACTTATCGGCTCTTGCAACAAGTGTCTTTCACAGAACACAATTATTTGGAGCGTCTTAGACGTCTCTCTGCTTTAGGCTTTTTGTCAGCAGGGTTTAGGGTTCAGGGATTAGGGTTGAAATTCAAACTCCCAGCCCTACAAGGGTTGAGTTGGGATTGGAGATTTAGGACATAGGGTTTAGGGCACACTCGCTGAAGGCAGGCACAGATTCAGGCGTCAGGTCCAACTACATGAAGCTGGCCGAGAGTTCAGAGTTTACGGTTTAAGGACAACAGCTGAGGGTGGCAGAAGCTTAGCGCCACGCAAAGAAGCGCGCTTTGGAGGCAAGGGCCGGTACAGTAGACAAGCCATACACTCAATGATAGTCAAAAGAAAAAGTGTTAAGCCTCACAAACGCCTTCGAACAGCAGTGGCAGGATTGGCAAATAATTAGTAAGGTTTCTGGTGCCAGACAGAAATTCAACAGTAATACAACAGTAGTGGATGCTAGTAGCGACTGAGACCCGTGCGTGGCCACCACAGCCGTGCGGGAGTTGCCTTGCAGAGCCTGTGAAAGCAGCATTGTGACCTGCGCGTCGGCTCTCTGACATGGGTGTTACGGCTTTAAGGGTGTTCAAGGAAGGTGCCTTTAAGGAGGGTGCTTAGGGTTTCGGGTGTTAGGTTTTGGGGCCTTAGGTCTTTGAGGTTTAGGGCGTACGGGGTTTACGATCCTAGGGCCATAAACACAACTCTTCTCACCAAGATGCGATTACTACTGAACTGTACAATACTGACATGTGCGAAATCGACGCAGCAGACCGCCCCGACTAAAAAGCAGATGATCGTGGCACGCGAGAGCAGAAAAGCTAGTGATACTAGTCAAACCACTACCTTCAAAGGAGGTCGCACCCATTCTGCCTGATGGAAGATTGTCTCAAACCTACAGCCCTTTTAGATCCCAGCACGTGCCAAAACAGAAACGCACATGTGGCATAGCAGTCTTGACATCATAAAATAGAGCTGGCGGAGCATAGAAATCTGCAAGCAAATGGCTGTCTGCCGGCAACCTTCAAAATGTTCCAGGAGTCCCGATCTCTATCTTATCCGAAGCTTCAACATGGGCGAGCCTCAACCATGTATGTCTGTGTGTGTGTGTGTTTACACGTACATGCACCGATAGGCGTGTGTGTGTGTGCTTATATATATATATGTATGTATGTATGTATATAGACAGAGAGAGACATATGCATATAACATAAGTCAGGCATGCTGTACATACCGTCACGTATGTGCATAACATCGTAAATACTTCATTGCTTCACACTGAACCACGTCGCAGCCGCTCTTGATATACGAACCCGAAGCCATAACCCTGCAACCCCTAAACCCCAAACCCCGATTCACCAAGCACCGAAACCCTGCAACCTGAACCCTAAAATGCTACAGAACCCCTTAACGAACTCTTCATGAAACTCTCAACGGAACCCAAAATAGAACTCTCAATAGGGCTCTTACTGTGTTACAGGAACCCTTCAAGGACCCCTAGAACCCAAAGTTTCACCGCCAGCCTTTGAATTTCGGAAGTCGGAGAGGTTGCCCCGCTCGATGCCACCTCCGTGGCCACGCGGCAAAAGCCGCAGCAACAACAAGAACGAAGACGACGATATTCACGACCAGACTCGCTGATCTTGCGGTTCTGGAACTTCACGACTGACACTGTAAACGACTGGAGGAAAAAACTGGAAGCAGAAGCACGTGCAGAACAAGAAGAAGAGGAGGATGGCACGATCCAGGAATCCATTGCCATGATGTTCGCGACAAGCTCGTGAGACTGTGGGCGTTGGCGGTGTAGGGCATTTTAGGGTTCGGTTGCCTGAGTCGGAGTTTAAGAAAAAAATTGGCATTTCGGGTTGGTGATTCTGCTGGCTGGAGCTCCTTTGCCCATGCTCCGGTGCCTGTAAGGATACTTCCACCCAGAACTAGCTTCAGGTTGGGACAGCAAAGTGGACCTCGGGGAAAGCATGGCCCTGTGCGCTCTCCGAAGAACAGCTTCGGACAACCACGAATGGACAAATTTGTCGTCCCCGAAACCCAAGTAAGTGTGAGATAATCGAACTCGCCGATCATGGCCTGACGAGATCTTGGTGATGAGGTGCGCGAGGTGGAACAGCGATGTGTTGATGAAGCACATCTCCTTATACCTGACAAGGACGAGCCTCTAGGCCCTCAACCCGAAACTGGAACGGACCACCCCAGCCGAGCCGCGGACCAATGCTGCACCCAGCAAGTGAAATGTAGATGTTATCTGGTAGATCCCAGCTAGCATTGCTTCTGAGATCCTTATCATGGAAGAGACGTACTCCTTTTGATCTCGCAACTCGGAGAAACAGACGAGGCCTCACGGTTCGCAGTCAGGCTACAGGAGGAACAAGCTTCAGGCTTGCACACATGCAACAGGAAAATAGAAAGCACAAATCTAAACTAAACTACCCTAGATCAGGCAAAAGCCTAGAACGTGGCAGGCATCGCTACCACTCCGAGATCGCCTTCATACTGCAGGACTGAGGTCCAAGAATCAGATACGGAAGCTGCAGCACAGCTTTGAAGTGCAAAGTAACATTCACACCAAGAGCATGCGCGACTCGACTAGAACTACTTCGCAACAGAACTCCTCTGCAAACTCTCTCCGAGTTCACTGAGGAACGGGAACCTTCTGCCACTCGGCCTTGTGAGCTAGTCTACTGCAAGAAGGCATGGCAAGCATGCCGAACACACGGCACACACACACACACACATATATATATATATATATTTATTTATTTATTTATATTTATAGTTTGTATACATACATATTGTTATATATATATATATATATACAGTATGTATATATATATATAGTATGTATGCATATATACATATATATATATATATTATAGGTATATAATATTATATACATGTATATATATATACAATAAAAATCCAACAAAAGGAAATCCTCAAATTAGGCAGCACAGCAGCATGCTAAACCGCCGGAGCGACACGTGCAAGCAATTGCTTGTGGAAGACCATGCGCCCAAAAGTTGTCATCGTGGCAGTAGTCGCCGTAGCCGTTGTCCGTCATGGTCATTGTAACTGTGCTTGTCATCGTGTCTGTCATCGTCATTGTCATCGTCATGGTCATTGTCATGGAGCTCGTCATTGTCTCTGACACTGTTGAAGTCGTCGTCGAGCTCGCTCCAAATCCGACGCCCACCATGCTTCCAAGAGGACTCAAGGTCAGGGGGTGGCGGGAGCCCTCACGACGAGCATGGAAGCTGTGTTGGCATGCATCGTTGTCCCAAGAGGCGAGTCGCTTTCCAAAAGGCCTCCACTTCCATCTCGACTTGAGACTCGGAGCAAAACATCTTCTTCTCCTTGAAGATAAGCTTGCCAAGGCTTCCTCCATCCGGTGCCGACTCGAGATAGATCACTGCAGATGAGCTCTTGGTCACAGCCTCGCCATCATTGTCATGGGGCTCAGACACATTGCCGGTTGCGATCCTTGACGGGATCACGGATTCACCGAGTTCAACGCCCGCCAGCTCGGGGACATCCATCGCTTAACGGATGCGATCCACAACGGAAGTTTGATCAATGAGAGGTTCAGACACACGGACCTTCTCCAGGATTCTCGATGCCTCACCTTCCTGCGGAAAGTCGTCAATGATCTGCACGGATGACAGGCATGAATCCTTTGCCACGGCATGTGGCAAGAGAACCGCATGAATGAACATCATGGGACTTCGCGGAGACTAAATGACTAACTAAAACGTAGCCTGTGACAGAGCTGCACCTAGAGCCTTGAGCCGAAAATGGTGATGCGCCCTTCGGGACGTGCCAAGAAATAATAGAGGTGCTTGAAGAATAACCTATACTATTTCGGGGTTCTCTCTCTCTTCTTCTCCCAGGCATAAGGGGCGAGTAAGGCCCCCCGGGCTCTAAGGCCCGCCCGCCTTTTACGGGCTTTCGAGGGGTGTGAAGTGCGATGAGCCGCTGACCGAATGGGTATATTCATGTATATATTGCATCCATGTGTAATTCGGTCATCTGTCATCGTGTGCTCGGACATGTGAATTCGTATGTGATTTTCAGCCGCATCATCCCCCCAAGTGCGCAGACAGTTTGCCAGTATGCAGGAACAATGCGACTAAATCGATGTAGAGACCAAGACTATGATGACATGTTAACGGTGGGGGTCAGCTGCACCACATACACACATCACAGTTGGGTGTCCCCCTTTTGTTCAACGGCAAATCAGGCAAAGAAGCAATGACTTCAATGTACGGGTCTATGGACCAGAACGAAGACGCGGCTGAAGGCGGGATCCCCCGAAACTGCGGAAAGTGCACAGCTACTGCGGAGTAGGAGAGGGCAAGGCTTATGCGTTGTAAACCAACAACACATGGGAACCACTGCACCAACAACAGCCCCTACAACTCGTCATTTAAATACCATGACGGCCTTCCCTCATACCCCGGTCAGCAACAACAAAGGTTTCCCTACATCAGCCTTGTTCGCCACGGTCTCTCTGTGCTTTTCCAGATCCGCTGCTTTATACTCTCTCTCTCTCTCTGCCGTGCCATCATCAAGAGTCTCGCAATGCAAGGGCACGAAATCGCAGGCTAGAAGGGGGTTCCATATTATAGTTATAGTATAATGAAAACAGAAACCTATTCTAATTATTAGGAGCCCTATATTTCCCTAATTTGGAGAGACCTATTCTAACTATTAGGGGCCCTATATTTCCCTAATTTGGAGAGATACCCCTGCACCGGCGAAGCCCACGAACTCCCGGGGCCAAGACTGTATGGCGCCGGGTTGGTTCCCCAGGCGCTCGCGATCCTCACGTCCAGCGAGGTCGACAAAGGTGACCGCGCCTGAGCTAACTAAAAATAGTAATGACAATAATTCTGACAATTTATAATGGTAGTGATAGTAGTAATAATGATAATAATCATAATAACAATAGGAATAATACTACTAATAGTAGTAATAATCACTAAAAAGTTTCATCTAGTGACAAGAGATCTCGGACTCCACAGGCAAAGATGGCTCGGGTCGGAAGGGCAGCGCATTGCGGTCCAACTGGGAGTTTCCGAAAATGAGGCCTTATTTTGGGGTCCTTGTAATAAGGATCCTGCTATTTAGGGTACTATATTAGGGTCCCTTATTTTCGGAAACTCCCCAATCGTAAACAAGCACTAGCAAGACTTCATGCGCAGCAAAAAACGGTTGAGCGTTGCCATCCGGAGGCTTCGGGAACTTCAGAGGTCGGTAGAGCTGCCTTGCTTGACAGTTCAGGTTGTCTGACTGGAGATGGCGAGAACAACTTCGCATTGCTACAACGTCGTCGTCGTCGTCGGGGTGTTGGTCAAGTGGTAGTGAAGGTGGTAGTGATAGTGGTAGTGGTAGCGGTAGCGCTGGCGGTAGCGGTAGCAGTGGCAGCAGCCGCAGTAGTCGTTGGTTTTCGATTGCAGTTGTAGTTGTTGTTGTTGTCGTAGCTGTTGTGGTAGTAGTCGTGGTGGAAGAAGAAGTAATAGGAGTCGCCGTCGTGATCGTCGTCGTCGCAGCAGAAGTAAAAGTAGTCGTCGTCGTCGTGGCGGTGGTAGTAGTAGTAGTGGGCAGTAGTAGAAGTAGTAGTAGTAGTAGCAGCAGCAGCGGCAGCGGCAGCAGCAGCAGTAGCCGCAGTAGCAGTAGTCACTTTCGTCCACGTAGTAGTATCAGCACCAAAGATACTAGTACTGACAGTAAGACACATGACGTAGTAGCGTTGCTGTTGCAGAACAGGGAACGAAGAGTCGCAGCACTTTTTCCTGCATTGGCTTGGATGCTGTGCCGAAACCTACTGAATTGCTGCAAACCCCAAACCCTAAACCCCAAACCCTAAACCGTACACCCCAAACCCCAAACCCAAAACTCCAAACCCCAAAACCCTAACCCCTAAACCCTAGACCCTAAACCTCCAACCCCAAAACCCTAAACCCTAAACCCGAAACCCTAAACCCCAAAACCCTGAACCTTTTTGCTGCAGGGTTGCACGCAAGGATGCCTGGTAGTTTGCCGCTCTTCAACCCCAAACCCTAAACCCTAAACCCCAAACCCTAAACCCTAGAGCAGAAAGGGGCCCGGCTTTGGCAGGAGCTGATGGGAGCTTCCTGGATGGTGACACGACGCTCCCTGCCTGCCACGGGGCTGAAGCTTCCGGCACTTAGGGAAGCTGCTTAAAGGAACCCGATTTGAGTCCCCTAAAGTTCGGAAGCTCCCGTATCCTTATAGTACCTTGGGCGGCTTAGGGGTCGTTTAAGAGCCGTAAAGTGGAACTGTCAAGCTGATTCAGTGTGATGTGTGTAGGTTGTGCTCTAGAATGTTTCCCTTCACCACATTTACTTACATTATGTTGTATGCACATTGCCGACCTGGGGCTGGGAGAGCTTAGACTCATCTGTGCATGTCACTGCCCAGTTGAACAACTTGTCCAGCCGGCGATCGGCTGGCAGCTACCGTTCGGTGCGGTTTTGCTGGTTTTGCAAGTACTGGCGAACTGACTGTAACTTACTTCCTCAAGTACATATTGGCTCTGGCAGTCGTACACTCAGGTTTCTCCAGAACTGGTTGCCTTTACGTCTAAATAAACATAAACACGCTTGGCTCTTCAGCTGGCTGCGGCTGTGTTTATACGGCTGATCACAATCTACTTACCCAGTTGATGTGCTAGGTTCCGTAGTTAGCTACCTAGCTGTTCGGCTTGAGTTTTGGTGCATCTGTCGAAAACTTGCGGTGTATTCAACTATCTATGCAAGCTAGTCACCTCAAAAATGTGTCCACCAACCGATTCCACCAAGACACGTGATGTTTTACGCATCGCCCGCTTTTCGAGCGCTCATCTCAGCCACTCCACCGCTTTAGCGTGAAGCGGCTAGCTCATTATCATCGTCATCTGTGTGTGCACATTTGAGCAAACACCCATCCAGAGTGCCGGCTCTTATCACCAGAAACGTCTTGTGAATGGGGCGACTCGTTACCAAGATGGTGTGCAACTTTCGACGCCAGCCCTCCGAACACTACGGTGGCTCCCTTCACGCCCGTGCGCGTTTTACGCACGACGAGGACCACCTCGTCAACTCGCCATCCTGCTCATCGTCGTCTGAGAGTGTGTCAGCACCCTACGACTCATGCGGCTGCGCTGTTTTGCTTTCATGATGGGGAAGAAATCTTTGTCCATCATCTTCCTCATTAGGAGCAGAAAGTCAGGGAAGTCGCACAACTTCGTAACTTCGCCGCAAGTCTCCCGCCACATGCCCGAGATCTCGTGGCTGTTCTTATCCCCCATGGGGCACACAGGGCTCACAAGCTCTTTGAAGTCGGAGAGCGACATCCGAGGCTGCCCCTTCGTCCGTGCTAGAAAGATTGATCGAAATTCGCTCACTTCATTGGTGTTGAAGTATGTATCCTCAATGACGCTCCTCTCCTTCTTGAGCTGAGTGAGATGGCCCAGATCTTCCACAGTTCTCATGAGATGCAAAAATTCGTCGAAGTTCAGCTTGCCATTCCTGTCCTTATCGGCTCCTTCCACAATTTGCACCAAAAGCGGGCGCTGATCTGGATTGAAAGCAAGATCTGGGAAAACGTCCACGATGAGGGCCACAAGCTCCTTCTGGCTGATTTCTCCGCTTCCATCCCAGTCATAACACCGGAACTGGCGACTCAGAGCTTCCATCTGCTCCGCAGTGTAACCCCCAGATTTGATTAATTGTTGCCGCTGCAGATCATCGAACTTTTGTACTGTCCTGAGGAAGCCGGAGTGGCCCAAGTAGCCATTCACAGACTCTTCGGCGACGCCGAGTGGAACGACGGTATCGGCATCCCTGATGCAGCCGAGTTGTACCAAGGCTTTCATGACCTCCCGCTCGGAGATCACCCCCGTCTCATAGGGGTCCACCTTCGCGAAAACGGCCTGGATCTCCTTCGATCGCCGCTCTTTCACAAAACGCACCAGCTTCAGGAGCTCTCCGAGGTTTAAAGCTCCAGATCGATCCACGTCCACCTGCGCGGTGAGCTGCTTCTGGTCCTCCAGTGCCAGGGAGTAGCCAATGACGCGGAGGACCTGTGGCATTTGGTCGGTGGCAATCTCTCTTGCGTCGTCCTCGTCCTCGTCATCTCCGCTGGCCTTTGCCCGGAAGGCCTCACGCACACGCGCGATCTCCGCGGAGGACAGGCCTTCACGCGCCCGGAAGACGACGAGAAACTTCCAGAGCGTGCCCAGGTCGATTTGGGTGTCGGCAGCTGGATCAAGGCCAATCTCGCAAAGCACTTCATTCACGACAGCCTGTTCAGTGAAGTAGCCGCTCTTCTGCAGGAGCTTAGACAGCTGCGAGGAAGGGATGGATTCCTCGTTCCCTTCACTGATCTCCTGCAGGTTTCCTTTCCAGTCGGCAAGCTCACTGACCCGAAAAAGCCGCATGCACATCAGGAACTCCTGGAAATCGATGTACCCGCTACCATCCAGGTCGATTTCCTCTCCCACCTCCCGACACTCCTCCTCTGTAATGGGAATGCCTACAAACATCAGGACCTGTTGAAGCTCTTTCACGTCGATTTCGTCATTCGAGTAGGTGTCGAACTTCTGGAACACGGCCTCGAAGCCTATCACCTCGCTCCGAGAAAAGCCCTCACGCTGCGCCATGAGAGTCATCACCTTGTAGAACTCGTCGAAGTCTAACTGTCCAGACCCGTCCTCATCCATTTCTGCGATGCACTCCTCGAGGGCATGTCTCATAGGCTCCGTGCCGATGCCCCGCAGAAACTCGGCGAACTCGTCGATGTCCATCTGACCTGACCCATCAGCATCGCAGCTGATGAACTTTTCCCGGAAATGGACACGCTGCTTTTCGTCGTAATAGTCGACGATTTGCATGAACTCTTCGCGGCTCACACCGTTGAACATCGTGACCTTCTCAAAGGCCTCCTCAACCCACTCTTTGTCTGGACCGACGAAGCCAATTCGCTGCAGCGCCATGCACACATCATCGTGATGGATGACGTTATCATGCTCAAAGCGGTTCCACACCGACTGGAGCCGCGCCATGTCTACGCCGCACTTCAGGGTCAAGGCCTCCTCTGTCTGGTTCTTAGTACGGAATGGGGGAATGGATCCCTAAGTACTCCCCATATAATCCCCGATAATAGTTCCCCCATTCCCTACTAAGAGCCCTAAACCCCTATAGTATAACCCTTATAGTAACCCTTAAAGGAACCCGATTCCCTACTAAGAGCCAGACAGTCCTCCTCGGCCTCCTCATCTGAAGCCGAGCTCGGAGGGGTTTGTGCCGAGACCTGGGAATCCTTCAAAGGCTCCTTCCCTGGGTTTGTAGACCTCGAAGACGCCGGGGCTTCCTGGGTTCTTCTTGTTAGGGAATTTAATTTGAGTTACCATCATAGGGATCTACAGTAATTCATATGGTTTCTGTATTACGGTCACTTAAACTAAGTTCCTTGACAAGAACCCAGCTTCGTAACGGGGCGACTCCGCCGTCTCGGCCCCGGCCGTCTGGGCCTTCAGCAACTTGGGCACTCCGGCGCCGTCGGTCAAACTCCGGCGCTTCGTGGATGTTGAGAGGGCGATGAGTTCGCGAAGCTCCTTGTCCACCTCCTCATCTGGCGGTGTGGCGCAGCTCCCTTCTGCAGAGTCCAGGCCCAGTCCCGGTGACATGTCGGGCAACCTCGGTTCGATTCGCCACAAGGGGATCGACTCTTTCAGCGCGCCTCGCCGCCCACCCACCTTTAAGCCACTCATCGACAAGCGCCGCGACCGCACCTTTCGGCGGCTGGACGGTGAGCCTGTGGCCGAGGCGGGCCGATCCGCGATCTCTTCTGGCTCCTTGATGATGGGAGGCTTTCGTCTGCGAGGTCCGCTGCGAGGTCGGGTTGGGGGCGCAGGCGCCGGCGGCGGCGTGACGCTGGGCGTCGGGGCATCCTTCAGCGGAGGCAGAACAGGAGGACCGGCAAGCTCCTGTAAGAGCCGGGAGCTCGGGCGGCTGGGGAAGTCTTCCTCCGTCCTCAACTCGGGGCTTGGGGTCCTCCAAGAACTGGCCTTGTCCTGCGGTGTACCGGCACGAAGGGGGTGAAAAAGTGCGCTTGCCAGCTCTTCCTCAACGAGACTCAATCTTGCACGATCGAGACTCTGCCGGTGCATGGCATCACAGCAAGGTGGACAAAGCTTGCCGCCTTGGAAGGGCCCAACGCCACCCACAGAAGCATGCACGAGAAGAGGATCGTAATCCTTTGACAGCTCCGCCACATTCTGGAACCGTCTCACTGCGGCATCATTGCTTGCGATGTGCATGAAGTAGTCCGGCCAGCTTTCGCCGTTCACCGAGGTGAAAGGCCAACTGGCTCCACGTGTGCCTGGTCCTGCAATGCAAGTCGGACCTGCCCGCGGAGCCACCGAGTGGCGCCAGGCGACCAAGGCAAGGATGGCCTCTACAGTGGCCATGCGCAGGCTGTAGAACTGCTCGGACAGCTCGCACCTGGCCAGAGATCCGGGGACGCTGAACTCGGCGTCGGCGAAGGCACCTCGCAACACGCCCAAGCGAAGAAGAATCTCCTCGCGATGTGCGATGGCACGCAACGCCCGCTGGACCGGCGCGATACCCTTTGCCAGTGCCCCGACCTCCTTGTGAAGCACATCTAAGCTGTAGTCATCCGCACCGAATCGCTTCAGGTAGAGCTGCCTGTGGAACTCTGGGATGTTGTAATGATCCCAGAGACGCTGAATGTGCTCCGTCAGCTGTGGGCGGCCGATCTCTCGCAGGGGCCGCTTCAGAGGCTCTGCTTTAGGCCGCACTTTGCCAGTCAAGCCCCTCGCCATCCCCCCAAGTCGCCGACACCTTCTGGCTGCTGAAGCTCCGCCATGGCAGCTCAGGTGTAGAATCTTGAGAGCTTGAAAGAAGCGCCGTCTCTGAATTTAGACCATGAGTGGATGGGCAGGGGACTTCGCAAGTAAGCTTTAGATACCATCATATATGAGATATTACTTCCGTCTTGACTATGTCTTACATGAAAAACCGAAAATATCATACCGTTACTTACCATACTTTTCTATGATATACTATAAATAGGACCATCAAAATATACAAAGTCCCCTTGCTCTCCAAGCATTCGGAGACCTCTGGGGCCGAGGCCCTCCTTCGGAGCTGCTTCTGGGAGCTGCTCGTACCTCAGAAGTTCAGAGAGCGGTTTTGAGTTTAGGGTTTAGGGTTTTTTGGGGCTTAGGGGTTCAGGGTTTAGGGTTTAGGGTATTTTGGTGTTTAGGGTTTTTTGGGGTTTAGGGGTTCAGGGTTTAGGGTTTAGGGTTTTTTGGGCTTAGGGGTTCAGGGTTTAGGGTTTAGGGTATTTTGGTGTTTAGGTTTTTTGGGGTTTAGGGGTTCAGGGTTTAGGGTTTAGGGTTTTTTGGGGCTTAGGGGTTCAGGGTTTAGGGTTTAGGTGTTTTTGGGGTTTAGGGTTTTTTGGGGTTTAGGGGTTCAGGGTTTAAGGTTTTTTGTGGTTTCGGAGTGTTTTTGTTTGCCTTTGGCTGCTTTATGCGGCTCACTGGGGTGCAGGGCTTCTGATGTTTTAGGTGGTGCTTCGTGGGTTTGTAAAGGTTTTGTTTGGGAGGGCTGCGGCCGCGGGCGGTTTGTGGGGCTTTAGGGCCAGGAGGGACTCACACCGACCGTCCGTCGTTTTGGCAGCCTAAATTTTGCGCTTTAAACTTTAGGTGTTAAGGGTTGTTTTCAGCACTCACAACTGGGACAAGCCTTGTTGCTGCACGGGAGCTTTTTGGGCGGTGAGCAGGGTCGAGGGTTTAGGGGTTTTGGGTTTAGGGTACAGGCTCGGGCACTCGCACAAGGCAGACCAGACCTCGGGACGACGGGTCTACGCTATACAACTTAAAAGGGGCAATGCTGAAAAGCCCTTCGTTTGCATCAGGACTGGTGCAATCGCAAACCCTGAACCCTTTTTTGCAAATCCTGGACCCTAAACCCTAAACCCTAGACCCTCAACCCTTTTTTGCTACTGGGCTGAAGGTCTAGCCAGTCACCCTAAACCCTAAACCCCGAAAAATAGAACCTTGCAGAACCCGACAGCTCCTGAAGCCCCAACAGCGCCGATGGCACATTGTAAGCCAAGCCTCAGAACAAAAAAAATCCAAACTTCGAAAGCTCCCACAAAACCACTTTTAAACAACAACCGAAAACCTAAATTTCAACAACCTCGAAATCGAAACTCTAAATCCCTAAATCCTGAACCCCTTGAAAACCCCTTTTTGGAATCATGAAAACCGTCCTTTAAAATGTTTTCGAAACAGACTTCGCACTTCGCCTTGAAACCCTAAACCCTATTCCCCGTTTGACCTATCCAAGCAGGGTTCCGGGCTTAAAGTTGAAGAACGCGTGGCTTCGAGAAGATCGCGAGTTCCTTGGTTGCTTTAAGGCATAGTGTTGGGGTTTAGGGTTTAGGGGTTAGGGTTTAGGGGGTTTAAGGGTTCTGGGGTGTTTTGTTAAGTGTAGTGGCTTAGGGTTTAGGTTTTAGGGTTCAGGGGTTTAGGGTTCGATACTTGATCTTACGCTGATTTAGGGGGGTTGAGGGTTTACAGTACGGTTTGGGGTGAAAGGGCTCCGAGTTTGGATTGAGGGGCTTTCAAAGTCAGTGTACGATTGGCTGGGGTGGGATTTAAGTAGGGGTTTCCGAAAATAGGTGACCCTAATATAGTACCCTAAAAAGTAGGATCCTGTGATCCTTATTATAAGGACCCCCAAATAAGGTACCCCTAATTTTCAGAAACTCCCAAGTAGGGTTTAGCTCTCTTACCTTCGGGACTCGAGGGCTCAGGGCGGGGTTCGATCTACCAGGCTTTCTGGCGTGGCATCAGTTTTGGGGATTGAAGTTCTTGCTGGGATTCTATGTGCGTCTAGAAGAGTTCTTTACGGATGCAGGGTGTAGGGAGTTTTCAGGCCTGGCTTTGAGGCTTTGGGGAGGGCTTGGGGCTCTTCGGCTAGAGTTCGAGTTTGGGAGACTGTTGAGAGTTCTATCCGAATCCACTCGGGTCTGTACGAGTTCTACACGAAATCTGCACGACAAAGAAAGCCGCTGCTGTCCGAGACGGAAATGAAAGGGCATGTGTGTAACGTGGCAGCCGTAAGAACTGTAAACCGCCCTAAACCCCCGACCCCTAACACCCCACATCCCCGAATCCGTGTAGATTCCCCTCCCTCCCCTGCCCCTCGACTCCCCTACCCAATTTCCCGTAAGTGCGGGGCATGGTCGTGGCCTCTCGCAAGAAAGAGCAAACCGCAGGAGTCGGAACTTCAGAGCTTCTATGAGCGGAGGTCAGAAAGGCCCAGCTACAGAGCTCGAGGGGGACCCAATTGGAGCTCCCGGTGGTCTTTGAATACTGCGATGCTGGAAATCTGAACTACACTTTCGTTTAACAATTTCGGTTAAAGAAAAACCATATAGTACAATTACGGTACTCTACTCTACTCAACTCTACTTCACTGAACTATGCTAAACTTTACTAAACTACTGAAACATTCGAAGTCCCGAAATGAAGCCCGCGGTGCCATGCCCGTAGGACCGGCTTCGGGCTCTAAGGGTTTGGGATTTTTGGGTGTGCTTTTAAGGGGGTTTTTTGACGTTGGCAAGGTTTAAGGGTTTAAGGGTTAGGGGTTTAGGGTTTAGGGTGTAGGGTTTAGGGTGTAAGGTTTAGGGTGCAGGGTTTTACGGTGTAACATCATTCTGGATGCTCGGGCTGGCTTAGTGGTCTTAGCCTTAGCTGTAAATGACTGCGATGGTGCCACATCGCTGCCCCTGCCGTGTGACCTGAACGCGTCATGCCTCCAAACCGAAGTGTCAGAAATTTGGGGGACCTGAAGCATGCAATCTAAATTGCCCTCAATACTAAAGTCCATATTGCGAAGGACCCCCAAGACAGGTAATCCCTAACTTTCTGAAACTCCAATGTAGACAACGGGTATCCGCACTGCGACGGTGCGCATCTGGTTGCCAAAGTTCAAGAGCTCCATCACTTCCTCCGCCGAGCTGACCACGGACCTCGAGACGAAGTAATGAGCGATTGGATTTAGGGCTTAGGGTTTAGGGTTGACATGGGGTAGTACCCTTTAGCATTGTGTGACATTAGAAAGAACAGGATGATGTGCACATTCAGTTCTGTCTCATTCGATCTGCTATCTGTGCAATGCTATGCTATGCTATGCTATGCTCTGCTATGCCATGCTATTATGTACTATGGTATGCCATGCTATGCTGTGCTATCTATACTACACTAATACTGCACTGTACTAGACCCTAGACTGAACTAGACTAGACTGAACTAGAGTGTGCTGTGATCGAGTAGAGAATAGCGGACTGGCATCGAAAATGATTCGATAAAGCGGGCCTGCTTTTGCCATCATACGGTGTAGCATGATGTAACATACCATCGCACATCATAGCGTAATATAACATAACATAGAAAACTAACTAAAGCATGAACACAAAAACAAGCATGACATAAGCATGACAACAGAACAAATCATAGCATGACAAAAATGACAGAACTTCACATCCAGCAAACCAGAACAGGACAGAACAGAATACTTGATTGCAGCAGGATGGAATGAAAATTGATGCCCTATAGTTTTGCTCCACCAAAATTTCTTGAGATGTAGCAGAAATGGATATGATCTGACATGACCAACACATCATATTCCTTGATGATATACTGCAACAGGGATCACATGTTTATGCAATGATGACAGGTCCGAGCTTTGCCACGACTACACTATTTCGCTCCAACCCGTTTCCTGAGATCAGGACAATGTGAGCCCCTCAATACGAGCTCCATGCTTCGGGTGGCCTGGTGCGGACCGAAGCACAGTGAAACACTCCAGTGATGGAACCGAATCTGTGCTGGGTGAGGATTGCCATCCTAAGTCACGCAGCGTTGGTTCCCGACAGTCCGAGGTGTGAGCTGGCTACAGTTTGCTATGCAGTTGGCTCGGGAAGTATTGGATTTGGAAGCATACCAGCATCACGTGGGCATAGGAGCAGGGCAATTGTCCACGGAACCGTCTGGAGATGGTTCGCGGGACGTTGGGTGCAATGTGGGTAGTTCCCTACCTGAGGGTGCCCTGTAGGCCCTAAACCCTTTCAGCACAGACTGGGGTGCCGGCCAGCCTATGCCCTAAACCCTTAACCTGTCGCAAGGGCGCCACGATGAAACCCTAACAGGGACTTCAAATCCTCATGTCAGATGCCATCGAGTATCTAATGCTAGTAGTGCAGCAGAACGTTAATATCATTTCATGTGTAATAGAACATAGTATGTTCTAGTCTAACATAGTATCATATGATGCAATACTGAATTCAATATACCATAATATCATAAACAAGCGCTTCAGTCGCAAACCCGATCATGCCCTGAGGGCTCTGAGGGCCCAACAGTGCACCTTCTTCGGCTTCTGCGAGGTGCCCTTAGAGAATGCATGCACTTGACTTGGGGTTCCGGCGCTCACACTAGGAGTTGGGATTTACGCTCTCGCAACTCGGACACAGCCAGACGAGGCTCTTGGTTCGCGGTCGGACTACAAGCAGCTTATCTGAGTCAGGTTCAGGAACACAGCAAAACACAAGTTCAAGCCACAAAGTGCCCCAACTCAGATTCGCCAAAATTGGGTTTCCGCTCTTTCGAGGAATTCGCGTACCCTCCGTGTCAGTTACAGTGCAGCACAACAAACAACAAGTTAGAGCCAAGCATGACACTGATACGGACAGCACACACTCTTAAAAGCTGCCCCCCTACATGAAGGGGATTTAGGGTCGAGGGTTTAGGGCTTTTTTCCCTCCTACTTAGCAAGGACGATGCCCGCATTGCAGGGTGTCTTGCTTGAACAGTTCACAACAGCTAAGATTTCATAGCTAGTTTCGACTGCTCACAGTGATGAGTTACTTGTTGACTCAGCACGTGAGCAAAAACCCCATTCCGGGGTTGGCTCACTGAATTTCAGCTCTTCTGCTTGACAGGCAAGAGCTCGTTGGTTTCCCCCGCAGTGCGAACGGCTTCAAGCTTTGTGTCCAGACGAATCGGGGCTCCCTCACTCACTGCTTCCCAAAAAGCTTTGCTGTGCCTTTTTTGTTTGCACTAAGTGCTCAAACCAGGACCTTGGTGTAAGAAACTTGCAAGCTTGCCATACCTCGTCCAAATTAGGTGCAGCAAAATGCCGTCTTGAATTACAACACTTCAGGTCAGGGCTTCAGTCTGTGGGTTTAGGGCTTAGGGTCTAAGGGTTTTGGGTTTAGGGCTTAGGGTTTAGCTCCTAATATAGGGCCTTAATACTTAGTAAAACAGCGGAGTACCATCCAGAGGGTCTAGCAGCGCCAGGCAACGCATAAGGTTCCAGGGTCCTCATGAAACACTCAAGCAGCAGACCGTGCCGACATGTGCTGCCCTCTGCCTTCACGATCGCGACCCACACACTACTCAAACAAGAAGCCTTCACTACCACTCCAGCCTCACGGGCTTAGGGTGGAGGGTTTCAGGTTGAAGACGCTTTTTGAGGGGCTTTCAAGGCCTCATATTGATTACGGATCAAGGGTTGAGGAGCTTTGGATTCGGTTCCAGGTAGTCACACCCTCCGTGCTTCACGGGGTCGAGTGCCGCCGCGGCTGCGGGTATGCCGAGAAGCATGGTATCCGCGAAAAGAAGCAGCAAGGATTCCACACGAAAGGAATCTCAGTGCTGGACGCCAGGCTGCAGTAGATCCCTGATCTGTTCGTTGTATACCTGGCACATCAATCAAACAAGCCCAATCGAGACAAAAGACATGCTTGTTCAATCAAGGCTTTGTGCCTGCCCCTTGCTTGCCTGTGTTCCTCCCTCAACGAAGCTTTGCACCCTGAAAACCGAGTATCCCGACATTCTGAATCCCAACTCTCCCGTCCTACCGCACCCCGAAAAGTTTTTTGAACTAAGAGCATGGCGACCGCCTCGCGGCGAGATGTAAAACAATAAAGCCTAGGCATTGAACATCTGGGAACCCTATAGAACCCCGCCAAAAGAACCTGCTAGAATCCTTCCCCTGGGCCTCAAAGAACTCGCAGGTGCACCGCCATGTATCGGGTCGAGGCCTCTGTGGCTGACTACATGCAGACAGACAGACAGACAGACAGACAGCTATGATTATAACTCCCTGTGCACCTGTTTATCAATCTATCTATCTATGTATCCATGTATCTACCTACTTACCTGCCTATCTATCTATCTATCTAGCTATCCATCTATCTATGTATCCTCCATCCATCCATCCATCCATCTATCTACCCAGCTATCTATCTACCAGTACCTTCATGTGTGTGTGTGCGTGTGTTCAACGGCTGTACGTATGTAAGCATGTATGTATGCAAGCATGCATGTCCGTAGTTACACATGCGTGCATGCATGTGTTTGTGTACATATGCGAGTTTCCTTCTGCATGCATGCCCGCGCGTCACATCGTGCATGACCGTAGGTGTGCATATAAAAGATTGCATACAATTACAAAGCAGCTTTAGACATACACACACATTTACACATGCAAATGAACAGACAAAACTATGCGTCGCACTTATCTGTTCGTGTATTCATGTGTATATGTATAGATATATGTATATGTATGTGTCAGTAAGTAGAGGTGCTCACATTGTTGCATCGCACATCTACACAGAACCCTAAATTCACCTCCAAAGGCTGCGCAAAAACCCTTGCAGGGCATCCTAAAGCCTTTGAAGATTCCTTTCAGGATTCCTTTAAAGATTCCTTACTGAGCCCGTGCAAAGCTCCACCGGCCACCTCAACGTGCACAGGGCCCGCACGCATCCTCGTGCTCTGAGAAGAGCTCCCAAAGGAAGCGCGGCAAAAGCCTGAGACGAATTCAAACGCCTTCTTCCGTCCGCCTCTGGGCTTTCGGTTTAGGATAAGGCCAGGGTTTAGGGTTTAGGGGCTGCTTTGCCTCCTGCATTGCTTGGTCTGGCGCGCTCGCCAGGATGTCACATGAAGGCTGTAGTTGTGGAGGACTCGCTGTTGGCTCGAGACGGTTTAGGGCTTGCAGGGTTTCGGCGCTCACACTCGGACAATCTAGGCGAGGCATGTAGTTAGGGACTATTAGGGATTAGGGCTAAACCCTAAACCCTACCTTCGGGTTTAGAGTTTGGGCGAGATCCCCAAAGCCATTGATACGACTGAGTTGGAGCTTGGCTCTGAAGGTTGATGGCTGCTGGTTGTCATGTCGGGGTCGGAACAATCAAAAGATAGTAAAAGATAGTTTTTGGGTATGTTCTGGTACTGCTTCAGAATTGTGCAAGGACAATCAAGTATAAGGGCGCTACTGGGTATCCCGATCCTTATGTGAAAGCTTTTTTTACTTGTTGGAGTAGGTTTTGTGTTGATACACATTTGGGGGCTTCCTGAACCCTAAATCCTAAGCCAATGTTTCGACGTCTTTGCGCTTCTATAGCTTGAAACTCCATTTTTGTTATGATGGCTACTCGTAATATTTCTTCCGAAGCAAGGCTCTACAAATATGCTTGTTAACGTTATTGCTATAAATCTTAGCTACTACTACTACTACTACTACTCCTACTCCTGCTGCTGCTGCTGCTACGTTTATGATTGTAACTAGTATTACTACGTCTATATAGTTGTGAGTACTATGGTCCTTACTACTGTTCTCAATACTAAGATCATTCCTGTTCAGCCTAAACCCTAAACCCTAAACCCAATCCGCAAGGGCTGCCTTGTTTGTTGGCCCTAGGAATTGAGCTCTTACGCAACTCGGACAAGCCAGACGAGGTCTTCTCGTTCGGGTCGATTACCATCTACGATAGCTCTTAGGGTTTAGGGTTTAGGGGTTCTCGCAACGGATGGGGTGGTTCGGGTCCAAGGCCAGGACTTAGGATCGAATCTCCCCAGAGAGTGTCGTTGAATCCTACATCATCTGAGGGCCTCTGTGCACAACCTGGGCTCGAATGTACCCTGTCTAGGAATTAGGGGTTAGGGGTTGTTAGGGCCCCTGAAACCCGTATCTTGGGTGTTCGGTGTTTGATCCCTCTCGTATGGCTTGGATCGATTTTTTACGGTTCAAACTTTTTGGTTTGAGGGTTTGGGTGGCTGGTTCGAAGTTGGGACGAAATCACAGACAAAAACAAGAGCTGACCAACAGACGGGTATGAGCTTAAGTGTATTTGTATATATATATATGAGGGAGGGGGAGAGAGAGAGAGAGAGAGAGGGGGAGAGAGATCTTATAGAGAGAGAGAGGTCAGAACCATTTAGAACGTCGATTCTACTAACGCCTGCCAGCAGTCGCAGTTGAATAGGGATTACTGGCCATGCTCTCCCACGGGGCCCTGAAAACCAAACCCGAAGACGACGCAGATCCTAAGGACATCACCCCGCTGCCGCCCCGCGGTTGGAGCCGGCCGCATCCCCAAGCATGGTGTAAGTCCTCGGCAGTGCACGTCTCGGTGTCCGGACTCTGTAGGGCATGAAGCATAGATCTACCCATCTATCTATCTCTCTATCTGTCTGTCTGTCTGTCTGTCTGTGTATACACGTATATATGCACGTACGCGTGGGTGTGTAACTCTATTCAGCTATCATCTACCTGGTATGTATGTATGTCGGTATGTATGCATGTAATATGTATATAATATGTATGTATATTGCCACTTTAACCCTGAAGACTAAGACGAAGGCCTGATCCCCACACTCTGAATTGCCTTCCAAAGCCTGAGCCCCTCAAATCCTCCAAAATCCAGAAGCCTGAACCCGAAGACTCTTTAGGGTTTAGGGTTTCGACTCACACACTCGCACAAGGGTTTAGGGTTTAGGGTTTAGGGTTTAGGGTTTGGGTTTTGCAGAACCATGGCGGCGCTGGCTGGAATCGAGCCTTGCATTTAAGGCCTTCTCAACATCAGAAGTCCTCGAAGCTATGACGCTGTATCCTTCTACAGGGGTTAAGGTTTAAGGTTCTGTCAGAGATACGGGCTGACGCTCTCAGAACTCGGACTAGCCAGGGTTTACAGATTCGAGTTTAGGGCTTTACTTTTCAACTCCCTGCTCCAGGTCGTTCGATCTGACATTGCAGGCCGAGCCACTTTCCGGACCCTGTGTGCCCATAGGCGAAAACGCAGACATTGTAGCCGGTCCTCATGGAGCACGCAAAAGTGCCAGGGAACGTACTTTTGGATTGTTTTAGTTTCAGGTCGTGTTAATGTGTTTCAGCTCAATTTCTAAACCCAAAGCCCTGGACCCTACCCCTCAGCCCTAAACCTGCGCAGACAGTGCTCAGAACTCAGGCGCGGGCAGCGAGGCCGTCACCAAACTGCGGCCGAAGTTGGAGAAGAACTGCGCCTACAGGGGCGGCGGGTCGCTAGTGTCTGCGGCTGTCGTGGCCTGCGATGTACTGTTTCTTGTTAGCACTCGCGCTCGACGAGGTCAGGCGGGGGGCAACTAGGCACAGTACATCATTCATTGCAGCAGCACATCCGCTACTTCCGATGTGACCTCATTCCCGGCACAGACAAAGGTAACTACCTAAGCGACAAAGGAGTCGAGTTCAGCTCATCCATTGCATCAACTGCAACCGATGTCTCGAATTTGTGCTGGCATGCGTGGTCAAGAGTTAGGGGTTGAGAGGTTCGGGACATATTTTCGGAGGGTTAGATGGCTTGGGGCCTGGGAGTTGCACTAGAAAGAAGAAGAAGATTCCCATCAAACCAAACATGCACATACAAATCTGAAATCTATGCATGTGCCCCTTTATCGACCTCTGCATGTATGTCTGTATACATGCAAAGCATGCACATGATGTACGCATGCACGGACGGACATCCAGGCAGACGGACATAGGCAAACATCGACACCCGCATGGATTGAGATAAGCACGTGCATGCCCGTGCACACATTGGACATACATTCCTCTGCATGCACACACGAAACGTCCGTATCGCTTGGGGCTTAGTGCCGTTACTTGTTCTTAGGTTGGCTCGGGCCATATGACTTCAGGCTAGTCTTCTGCAAAACTCTGCCAGATGGTAGATTTGTGTGCAGAACTCCTTGTCGATACCGTAGAAAACCCAAATAACATGTGCCTACACTGTGCAATTAGCTCTGCTCTAAAGTGTTGCGGTGAGTGCGTGCTGTAAAGACACATGTCTCTCTGTATGCATGACAGTGTGTGACCAACCTACCGTACCTACCCACCTACCTGTATGTATGGATGTGAATATATACACACCCACATGTAGTGTCTTAACAATAGTAGTGTACTTAGCCATATGGCCGCAGTCTCTGCTTTTCAGGAAACCGAAAATCCCGGACAAGATTCTGAAAACCCGAATTCGGCTGGGCTAAAGCCTGGGACTCGGCGGCTTCGGCCCTCCGTTGCCTGGAAAAGCTGCGGTGGAACACAAACTCGGAGACTACTTAACTGATTATCGTCAGAATATTAATGAGCATAATAAAAACAATAGTAATAACAATACTATCAATAATGACAATAAAAAACAATAACAGTAATAGTAATACAAGAATGAGACGGAGAAGCAGGAGGAGGATAAATATCGGCAACGATAAGAGAAGAAAGTATGGTAATAACATGAACAGTAACCATATTCTTGAAAAAACTTCTGATAAAAATGACGAGAAATAGAAATTTAACGATAGTAGCTGTAAAGAGCCTGTGCTTTCCCTGTCCATCCATGCTACTGTCTATGCATGTGCCAATGTCTGCCGTGCTTGAGGGCAGCAGTGTTTGGTGCATCCGGCCCGTCGACATCGCTTCGCAGTTCGACGACACTGGCCAATAATTCACAAGCGATTGAAGCTTTGTTGTCGGTCCTTGTTCTAGCTGGTATACCCACGGAGCAGAAGGGTACACCTGTTTGGCACTTGAGGATGCTTCGGGCGGTTGCCATTCTGACGGCTGTTCTGCTCGTGGCTATTGCAGCAGGGCTGCGTTCCCAGCCTTCTTGCATAGTCTAGTGCAATGAACGATCATGTTTGTATCTAGTCTTGCTTTCATCGCAAGAGGCCAAACCCTCAACCCCCAAAGCCTAAATGACCCGAAACCTTTAAAAACCTAGTAAACCGCTGAACACGAAATTCATCTTCCCCCTTTCCCCAGTTAAGATTTCATCAAGATCGACTAGGATCCCGGCTCCAGGGGCCGCGGGCTCTTCTCCGTGCTGTTGTCCGATCGAGCCGTCTGCGAAACAGGAGGGGGTTTTGGCGCTCTCGCAACTCGGACAAGCCAGACGAGGTCTCTCGGTACGACGAGGGGGTTTCTTCAGGGTTTAGGGTTTCGGTTTCAGCAGTCACGGTCGGACTTGCCTGGCGGGGTTACTTGTAGCCACGTCCGAGCACAAAGAGCAACGCACACGGCAATTGTCCCCGGCTGGTGCACTCGCCTGTAATCTCAGGGCTCGTGAATCGAAGACCTGATCCAGCGTGTACTGTTTCTTCTCACGCCTCAGCCGATCAGAATTGCAGGTTGAAGGGCATTGGAGGTACATGATTCTTCGAGTGCAACAAAATTGCACTCACGAGCAAAATTAGGGACATCGCCCGTTGGTGATGCCCATGGTCTGTCCGTCTGAATATACCTCCACACCTCGGCACTCTTCCAGGCCATGATCAGCACGTGCATGCGGACACACCGCAGGGCAAGGAAAGCCCTCCTTCTGGGGGGCCCACCGTCTGGCTCGGTATTTTCCTTGGGTAGCTTTGGCCGAATTCTGGCAACCACCACCACGGAGGCAGATGCGACGGCCTGGGTCTGAGTCAAAGGCCATGCAAGGCTATGCAAGGCTATGCACCATGCCTGATCACCGCCAGCATCCAAATTCGCCCCCTGTCACGTGCGCAGCTCAGCCAGCAAACGCAAGCGACTGCCAAACCCGAAAGCCTCTCCTGCTTCTGGACTCAAGTCTAGCCAGACTACGACCCGAAAACCTCTAAACCCTGCTAAACCCCTAGCCTCCAACGTTGATCGACGGTTCGGTGCTCGCCGGGCAGGTACTTGCTGGAGAACATTTTTTGCCTCAGTCGCAGAGTCTTGCACGTCTGCCACAAACCAATTACCAAACTATAGCATACAGAAGGTAGGGTTTATTCTCGTTAGAATCATATTCATAAAACAAGGCATATGGTTCATAACAACCATCCAAGCTGAAGTGCCGGAAGAGTAGAAGCTCGATTCAGCTGCCTCCTCATCCTCACACAGCGTGGAATCTCGGAACTTCTCACATAAGCACCAAGCGTGTTGCCCTAGCTGTGCACGGGTTTCCCCGCCTGGCACTCCCCGGCCTCCCCGGCTAATCTCCTATAGTCCTACAGAAGAAGCTGAGAAATGGCCACGGGCGCCCCGGAGCTTGAGCTGCAAGATCACGCCTTCCATCAAGTCCGTCGTTTTGTGCCGTGCGCTTTGTGGCTGCCGGGAAGCTTTTCCAGGTCTGCATGCAGGTCAGGTGTGTCAAAGCAAGGCTTTGCTCCGTGTGGCTAGCGCAGTACATCGAACAGTCAGTCGAAGCTATCCCGACCTAGCGGGTGAAGCTCCGTGACTGCTGATACTTTGGCACTGCAGTGCAATCAACCTCCCATACTTATGGGGCGGACTGCACACTGCCGCATACTGCCGCACGGCGCGCTCTCCCCTCACACGTGGGGGCGCGCCAAGCGCCTGCCAGGGTCTAGTGAGTCTAGTGTCTAGCGGCTCGAACTCTTTCGAAAGCCTGGGTCGCATGCCCTAAACCATGCGTCTCAAAGAGGTGATGTGGTAGCTCTCTACGTGAAGGGCGAGAAAGCGGTGCGATGCAATTGCATGCACCCAGCGTCCCTTTTGTCGTCTCGGCGGGGTAGTCTTCGCCATTCAGTTGTGGCAGAGGAAGCCAAGCCTTCAGCGGCCAGCTAAAGCACCATAGGGGCCTGAATAAGTAGAATAGGGCTTTAGAGGTATATCATAGTACGGATATACCCAAGGAATGCTAAGGAATAGCAGTACTTTTTGCTTACATTACTGGACTTGAGACGAGTTGGCTGGCCACCGCGGAAGGGCCGCACTTCTTCGTGACAGCCCTCCGTACTGATTCGGGTTTCGGGCTTAGGGTTTAGGGTAGAATGCTTGCCCCACAACCACTTTGGATTGCATCATGCCAGCGCGCCTATCTTCGGCAAAGCGGGCGTCTGGGAAAACGGGCCTGTACAAGTGAAAGTTGCTAGAGTGGGTCTCTTCTTGGGATCGCCGATGGCACTATGACAATTATGACACCGGCATACTATAGCGACCGACGATATGAAACTCATAATCTGTAAAAGAGACCAACTCACGAATGATCCCACCGACTTTTGTCAATCTCGAGCTCGGCCATCGCGGCAGTCGCGGCGCGCCGGACGTTTTCATCCGCGTGCTCCAGGCACTCGCAGGCTACCAGGGAGGCCTTGGATTTGGGGGAATCTGAAGGAATGGTCTATGTACGCAAGTGAAGAAGTAAGGGAGGAAGTGCGGTGGGTTTAATACATGTCTGCATAGATTTACGTAGATAGCCTCGTGCATGCTTGACTCTGTACATAGGTTTCCCATAACCAGTTTAAAAAAAAGAAAGTGAAGGAGAGCCCAGAAAGCAAGCGAGAAGGAGAGCCTGGGAGACGAGGTGGGGAGGAAGGAAGTGAGGGAGGGA
The DNA here is from genome assembly GCA_003297005.1 of Symbiodinium sp. clade A Y106. NCBI lineage: Eukaryota > Dinophyceae > Suessiales > Symbiodiniaceae > Symbiodinium > Symbiodinium sp. clade A. Next base: position 42,918 of record BGNK01002522.1, on the reverse strand, counting down.
GGGATGACAAGCAGAAAACCAAAAACAAACCATAAGAAGACTAAGACTAAGGATAATAAACACTAAACTAGAAATCTTGTATCTTCCGGTCCCGGTCGCCCGCTTCCCGGGCATGGCCTTCTCGAGTGCCTGGCAAGCCGCCGTCTGGACAAGCCAGTTGCCTGTAGTTTAGGGCCGCTTCGACGCTCAATTAGAGCCGTTTAGGGCTTGTTGTTTAAGGGTCTGGGTATTGGGGGTTAGAGTTGATTTTTTTGCTTCCCCATCGAGAGCCACAGCAAGCATGGCAGGTTTAGTTTTGTTGGGACTTACAGAGTTAAGGTTTGGTGTTGGGGCCCTAAACCTACAAACCTTGAACACCTTAACTGCCGCAGCTGAGCCCAACAGTTCAAATGTGGGGCCTCCCTCCGGACAGTGTAGATGCTTCGAACCCTCATCTCGCAACATGCTGTCATATCGCCTCATTCTACTAAATCGGCCACATCTACCTCCTGGTCACTGGCGCCGTCGCACCCTGTAAACCTATTGCTCTCAGGCGTCCTGGCCCGCTTAGTTCACATGAGTTTGTCTTAAGGAAAATGCAAGCCAGCGCTTCTGTGTTCTCGGCACCCCGTCACACGACAATCTAGCACTGTTGTACAGCACAGTCGAGTATAGCATAGCACCGCATATAGTATAGTAAATTATTCTTTCCTGTAAGATAGCATATTTACTAAAGCTACTAAAATATATTGTGATGTTGCGGTCATTGTATTAAACCTGGTGACAATTAAAATATTCCCCGGGGCTGAATTTCCGGGCACAAGAGGGGTTTTAATTGCGTAGCCATTTTGCCTATTGATGTAAGAAAGGGGGGGGTGACAATAATTTAAGGGGTGACAATGAAAATATTCCGGGCCCCAAATCCCAAAAAAAATAGGATCCAGGCTAGCAAAAGCTGAGACTAAGAGGACCCTTAACCCAGCCAGCAGAGTGCAGTTCGGCAGACACGACACTGAACTACTATTACTACTCTTACTACTCTTACTACTAGTACTGCAATCCCCGCACTCGGCCAGACGTTTATTATTGCCACCCTGACCCCAAACCCTGCCCCAAGAGACCCCCGCGCAAAACAACCTCC
>BGNK01002522.1:0-41781 GCA_003297005.1 Symbiodinium sp. clade A Y106 | reverse complement strand
GGGGGGGGGGGGGGGGGCGCGTATTAAAATGGCCGTGACAGTAGTAACTGTAGTATAGTACCTCTAAGCGGGTGTGATCCCAGATGTTTCGCAGCGCGGCCACGGGGCCGCGGAGACTCAGAGAATCTGTGCCGTAGGGCGGAGCTGACTTCATCTATGAAGACATCCTCTGGGTTTAGGCTAGGGCTTCGGGCCGCCAAACAGAGAAGGAATACTGGCAGACGCTACGCAATCCCGGAAGGCGGCTCTGTGGCCTAAGATCCGCCAGCACTAGGCGAGGTGCCGTCCCCAAGCTTGTCCAGGACCGCAGCCAGAACCTAGCAGCTTCGGTACTGTAAGGGACTCAATCATTGCCAATACTATTTTGGGGGCTCCTTATAACTAATTATGGTATAATCTACCCCAAAACCCGATTCTAACTGGCAAGGCGCCTCCATTAGTGGCTGTTCCGTTCTGGAAGGGAACAGTTAGGGCCCGGCATAGATGGCACCTCTTCCGGTGCCAGGCCGATTCTACGGTTGAGCCTGGCGCCCTTCGAAGTTCAAAGCAGTATGGAGCCGTGCAATGAGGGGATGCAAGTCTTTTCCTTCGGGATTTCACGCCCCAAACGCTTTCTTAATCCCAAAGCTGCCCCTCAAAAACTGAGGCCCCAACCTTGGGGTGGCGAGCAGCATGTGCAGCCAAGGACTCCACTGCGATGCGCCTCGCCTCAAGGATCTCAAGGCTCTTCTCTAGGATAACGGATGAGGAGGTCTCGCAGAACAAGCATCGTGAGGGACCCTGGGTCATTCCAGAGGCGTCCAACGCGACAACCTGCTATGACCTTGCCTTCCAGCCCCTGAAACCTGAATTCCCTCAGCCCTAAACCCTAAACCCTTTACCCCAAACCCTAAACCCCTAAACCACCGGCAGGCAGATATTGGTAGTGCTCCGTCCCAGTCACATCGGGACTGGTCTCCTCCAAGCGGGCAGTGACAGCCTTCCACGCTGCGGCAGCAACTGCGGCATCCTCGTCCTTCCAGGTAGGGTTTAGGGTTTTGGGTTTTAGAGTTTAGGGTTTAGGGCTACCAAGAAGAGCTGCAGTGCAAAATAAGCCCCTAAACTCTAAGCATACCCTCATTTGCAGCGGGGTCTACCGGCAACCATCATACTCTAAGAGACTATTTTACGGCGTCTTTTATGGTAGGGAACATGGCTAGGGTCTGAAATGAATGGCATTGCCAGTCGGCTGCTGCTAGAAGATTGAAGAGCCCCTCCCATGTCCGCCCCAACCCGAAACTGGCTTGGGTACATTCAGACTCCAGCCTCATGAGCCTTGCAACGGAAGCCTGCACCCTTGTGAATCTGGAGGCCAAACCCCAAACTCCCTCCTAAACCAGGTTACGTCGCACCGGTCGTGGGTCAGTAGACACCCCAGCGGATGTCCTCAATCCGGGCCGCAAGCACGGCAGCCGCCTTCCGAGTTTAGGGTAGGGTTTCGGTTTCGGGAAAAGGGTGTCAGCATCAGGAGGCTTAGGCTTAAATTTAGACACATGATGAACCAACCCCTTTTTCGAAGTCTCCCCCAACATGAAAGGATCTAGATTCGAGATGAAGAACCCTATAGTTAATAAGGCAACCCCTGCATTTTCTGAATCAGGTACTTACGTCAGCTTTTTGGGCTCACGCTTGGGCAAGTGCGGCAAGTAAAATACGCAGTGTGCTGAGGAGGATGTTGCCTGGCTCAGTGCTCAGAGGCTGTTGGGCGTTCAAGGATTTCTGCGACACATCGCAAGACAGCGTCGATACCATCAAAAGCAGGCCCAGAAGCAATTCTTCCACAAGGATCAGGAGACAACGTGAGGGAACACTGCAGTCAAACCTGAATATGCACCGACAGGTCTACGAGAAGCAGAGGCCTTGCCATCCATTTTGTCGGCCAGCTGATGCACTGCATCGACAGCTGCCAGCCGCACCTGCCCATGACAGAACGAAACATTGGCCAAGATACCACCCTTAGCAAACTCGAACTGCCCGTCTGGAGACCGAACATGCCCTTAATCGGTTGCTCCTTGCTTGAGGAGATGCTGGGAAGCCAGCCCCAGATTCTGTCCCTGTGATCTGCACCCTTCCGTTGTTGAAACTTTGGCCGATTTGATCTTCAGCTGTTGCCAGTGGTCTCGGTTTAGTTATGCCCTGTCTTCGATAGGCGATGCGCACCTTCGACGTTGTGTGTGTGCAGGCCGCTTGAGAGCATGCGCAGGAGCAGGCAAGCTCAAACTCATCCCACATGAGATATCTTCGGCAAATGCCGTGAATGAGCCTGACGGATCAACGAATTCGGCTTTGCCGTTTGGGATTCACCGTCTTGTCCTTGCGTGAACACTGCTGTAGCTGCAGCTGCTATTTAGCTGATTTAGTGCATTCGGGATATCGTTTCCCTCGTTCAGCTTATTCTCGGCTACTGGCAGTATGGGTACAAAGCTTTCTGCAAATCTGCAACACAAAATCAGCCCTCTGAACAGATCTGCACAGGCCTGCGGGTTCGCCGAGTCCACATAGGTGTGCATGATGTCGCCCATGGCCAGACGCAGCCACCAGTTCGATATCTCAGCTGCAGCGACGATGGCCTCGGCGGTCTGTTTCGGGTTTAGGGTTTGGGGTCAAACTTTGCCTCCTGCTAAACCTTGGCAGAGTTTGGACACGCAGACGCTTTGCGCAATCTTCTTTCGGACACGGTCATCGTTGTTGAGCTTAGGTTTATGGTTGCATACGAAAGCATGTATAACCCGAGTGCACTAGACTGGCCCGAAAATCTGTATGTGCAGCATAACCACGGTATACTACAACTGTGTAGCTATCAAAAGTCCATTCCGACGACTTCTACGATGTGGCGTTAGAGATAACACCATTCATACAAATCCTATGCTATCTGCATGTGCTGAGACTAAAAATGATGACAACTATTCCCAGTACTTCCTCCTCCTTGGCCTCCCCCTTCCTTCTGACACTTTCCACGATCGTCACAACTACACCACTGAACCCTGAAGGCTTTGCTAAAGCATGGACTGCAATGCACTATAAGCCCAAGACCCTGAAGCCTAAACCCTGAATCCTAAACACGAAACCGAAACTCTACCCTTTGAACCCTTTATTGAACGAGGTCTCTCTGAAATGCCTCCAAGTTGCCTGCCACATCGATGGAAACCTAAACCCTTTACCCTGAACCCAAAGCCCTCAAACCCTAAACCCTAAACCCTATGCCCTATGCCTCTAAATTTTAAAAGGCTTCGCCTAAGTGCGCCAGCGCAGAAGGAAGGCAGGATTGAAGGAAAACAACCGGTACCACAATTCAGTTGAAGTAAACTGACAATTTTTTTTACATACACTAGAGCAGTTTAGGTAAATTGAAAGAAGCAAATCAACCGACATATTTAAAGTAAACTGAAGCGATTCACCCGAACGGAAGTTCAAGTAAATTGAACGCACTGAAGAGGGGCAGGGGGTTGCTTATGGCGCCAGCACTGCGGCTCTAGACTTTTCCAAAACAAGCAATAAGTAAAACGAGAAAAAAGACTTAAGGCTTAGTGTGAGACTACAAGTAAAACTACGGCAAGGGGCACTACAAACAGGACCACAGCCGGCCTCGGGCACGACGCGCCCACACTTTTCGATCTGCTTGCACCAAACGCCTTCGGAGTTGCGGCGGCAAGCAAGGGAGGAGGGTCAGAGAACCGTTTGCTCAAAAGCGAAAACACCATTGCCGGTAGAAGTACACATACCATCAAGTTTCACACTGGTTCTCTGTCCGATCACTCTGTTATTGATCAGAGCTCCTCCTCCAGCGACCGCCAAAGGCAACAAAAGTCTGCCTTCGAGGGCTTGCCACCACTCAGTGGGATTCTGAGTTAAAACGTCAGCCTTCTGAAGCTGACCTGGTATCCAGCCGATAGGGAGGCTGTCTCCCCACATCTCGGCTTTGAGGCTTGCCTCAAGGCAGCTAAATCGACAGCGAGGCGCTTGTCGCTGGGGACTCTCGGGATACCCTGGCGGTTGAGGTGATCGTAGAGCGATCGGCAGTCACTCAAGCAGAGGATGGGCAGGACGGCCTGGTCGACGGCGACGAGGTCGCCGAGGATGAGGCTCTCGTACATGGACCTGAAGTACTGACCACTTTCAAGTCTTTCCACGCACGCTTGGGTTTCCGCCCCGAACGTACTTCTGCACACTCAACTTCCAGTCGGCGATGCTGACATTGCCGGGTTCGCCGCTCAAGCATCCTCTGTCGGCGAAGGTCACGAGGAGGCCGAGCTGAGAAGCAACCCGGGAGTTGCTTTTCTTGGCTTTGCGCTTGCCTCCGTTCCCGCTGTAGGGCCCCTCCTTCTGTAGGCCCGCGTGGTCCTCCTCTGGAGTGAGGACGTAGTAGCTCTCCTCAGGGTCAACTTCAGGAACGTTCGCCCAGGCCGCATCGTGATAGATGATGAACATCATCCTCTCCCTGGGGATGGTCCTGTAGCAAAGTCCGCGTCCTTTATGTAGCCGAGCCTTGTTAGCGACGCTGTTGATGAACCGGATGTCCCCATAGGTCGGGGCCTTCTGCAACTGCTGTGACATGCTGACTGAGCATGTTAGGTCCGGTCGGCTTTGTGCCGACATCCACGACAGTGCCCCAATAAGGCTCCTGTTGTCGCTAATGAGCTCGGCAGGTGCCAGCTCATCGTCGTCCGCCCCATTGGGAATCTCGATCTGGAAGAGCCGGGTGGTCGCGTACTTCTCCTGGTTGACCTCGATCTCCTCGCTCCCGACTTTGACTCGCGAGCCAAGGAAGTCAAACTCCTGGTCCGCCCACTCGTCTATCGGGAAACGGCAGACAGTGCTTCTTGGATTTTCCTGTGCACCGACTTGGGGGCCGCAACGAGAAGATCATCGACGTGACATCCCACATAGGCCAGTGGTTTTCCACAAAACCCTCCATCTTTGAACTCGCGGAGCATGAAGATACATGGATCGAGGGGGCATTGCTCGAACATGAAGACTGCGTCCTTCCCGGAAGCGGGGTGCGTCACCTCGACCGAACGAAACCCACCTTGTAGGTCGTTCCACCACTCGTGTGGGCTGGTAGCCAGCCCGAAGACATTCTTCTTGATGCGCACGAGCTGCCCAGGGAGCATCCCGGGGAATCCGGTCCTCGGTTGATGCATGAAGAGCTCACGGTTGAGGTAGCTCCCGGTAAGAAATGCACATCTGATGTCCCCGGCTGACATACACCATGGATCAGGGTCTCGTAGGCCGTTCGCGGTGATCTGCATAAGACAAGAGAACCCGCTTCTCGACAATGTAGGAGCATCTGTGGACAGGTGCAACTGTTCGTTCGTCAAGTCCGGGTCTGTGTGTCCAGCAACTACAAGCCTTGACTTACACTTCCAGGGGACTTCTTCTCCTTCTCGCCTCTTCGCATAGTTCTTGTCCTTGTAGGCCCAACGACAGCGATGTATTCTTTCGGAACTCGAGCACGCACCTGATCACTGGCCTCGGTGTCCAAGGGCTCAAGGGCGTCGAAGTCCAGGTGCTCGTCCCACTGCTGCGTTTCGGCCTCGCGGAACTTATTGTGCACAGACTCGGGTATCTCAGACCATTTAGGCTCCTTTTCTTTGCGCTTCTCAACTCCACGGCGGGTGAGGTCGGACTTGAGCATCATCGCCTCGTGGTGGTCGGGGTCAAGCTCGGCGGGAGCGGTCTTCCTCTTTAGCCTCTTCCTTGGTAGAACAGGTAGAAGTTCTTCTTCCTCGGAAAGCGCCTCTAGGACCACGTCCTCCCGATCGTACTCGACCTCGCCAACCCCACCGCCATCGTCATCATCGATGATCATCTCCTCGTCGTCCCGGTCCTCGTAGGCTTCGTCGGCGTCGGGGTCAAACTCAAGGAGTCGCTCGACTTCTTTCTGCGTGTTCTTCATGGCAAGGAAGCTGCCAACCTCCTCCGGAGTTGTAGGCCGCATATGCTCGGGAGATGTAAGTCGGCACCTCCCGCCCTTTGACAGCCAGTAGTTGCCGCCTTCCTTTCCAACAATGATGGCGGGCCCGCTCCATTCGCCTCGCCGCCTGTTCTTGGGCTTGTGCCAGTAGTGAACAGTCTCGCCGATGTCGTAGGGCCTCGAGGTCACTCGGGTCCGTTGAAGTAGAGCTTTGCGAAGCCTGCCATCATTCTGGCTCTCATGGAAAGCGACCCGGGCAGCNTGCCAGTAGTGAACAGTCTCGCCGATGTCGTAGGGCCTCGAGGTCACTCGGGTCCGTTGAAGTAGAGCTTTGCGAAGCCTGCCATCATTCTGGCTCTCATGGAAAGCGACCCGGGCAGCGGCCCTTATCGCCGATTGACGTTGGTGCCTGGCGTCTTGCGTCAGGTCCCACAGGACGTGATGTCCTCCATCTGGATCCCGCAGGTCTTCTGGGGTCCGGGTCCTTTCCGAACACCCATTGTGCGGGACTATACCCGCACCTCCGTCGCAGCTCGTTTTTGGCATTGTTGATGATGGGCGCGGTGATCCCAACTTCGTCCTCGGTGACGGAGTGCTGGTAGACTACCCTTTCCCAAACGGACTTCCACCACGCTTGCTGCCGCTCCACCATGCCGGCCTGCCAGTGGCTCTGGGTGGCGATGCTCCTCACGCCGATGCCGTGCCAGTCACATAGACGACCAAGCGCGGCTTGAAGTCCAGTTTCGAGATCGATAGCCACCGATTTTGGGGGCCCGAAAGGAAGGATCCACATCTCATTGAACTTTGCCTCGATGTCGTCGGCGGACTGTCCATTCACCTGGGCGGCTAGGTGATAGGTGGTGCCGTAGTCGACCACAGAAAGGAACGTATGCTTGGCGTCCTCGGAGTCGTGAGCGTAGAAGAGGTCGATTCCGAGAGTGTCGTTCCAGTCGTAGAGGTGCGGGATCGTACTGGGACGGGCTACCTTCGGGGCCGCATTTGCTTCGCAGACCTGGCACTTCGCATCCGGCCAATCTCAGATGACGAACCATGTCGCTGAGCTGAGGGTGCCCGAGATTTTGGTGAAGCCTGCGGAGAGCGGTGGCGATAGCAGGGGCCACGTCTTTGCCGAACGTAATTCCGGTCCCACCCCGCTGAACGTCCTCAGCGCGATCGCCACCTGGAGCGTGTGCGACTGCACAAACTCCGTGGACTCGGTCCGTGCATTGGACCTTGATCTGGTCTTTCTTATTCTTGAAAAGGACAACGAGGACGGTCTCGTGCGCGTCCNGATCGCCACCTGGAGCGTGTGCGACTGCACAAACTCCGTGGACTCGGTCCGTGCATTGGACCTTGATCTGGTCTTTCTTATTCTTGAAAAGGACAACGAGGACGGTCTCGTGCGCGTCCTCCTCATACTGAGCATGGTGGCGGTAGGTCTCCGCGTAGAGCTTGTTGTCAAAGAGGGTGTCGTCCTTGGCCCCCTTGATGACGACGGTACCTCCTTCCTCAACTTGCTGCCGAAATAAGTTCGGCCAAAGCCTCATCGCATCCGCTGGTCTTCCCGTCGAGGTGGAGTCGTAACTCGCGTGGAGACCCACCATTGACAACGTGGAAGGCATCAAGCTTTCCTTTTGGAGTGCGGTACCGCTCCCAAGACATAGGCTCGAAGACGTCCTTGCCGAGGGCCGTGACCTCCTCGGTGCCTTTGGTCCCACCAATCTCGAAAAGCACCACCGGGTCAGGCTGAACGTCCGGAAGCACCTGGGTCGTCATGTAGGAACGGGCGGCCGTGATGAGGGTGGCCATCATCACACTAATCTTCGCGGCATTGTTGAAGATGTTCTTGCGGATGCTCTTGGCGGGCTTTCTGGTTCGCTCGGACGAAGCGTCGACCCGGTTGACGGAAGGCAATGGGAACCCGCACTTCTTAAGGTAGCCCTTGGTCTCCTTGCCAGCTTTGACGATGTTGCGGGTGGTGTGGTAGGTCAGACACCATCTGTCACCTTCCCAGGGCTCCGTTCCATGCTTGTAGAAGGGGTCGAACTCGTAGAACTTCTCCTTCGTGTTGACCACTCGCCCGGGTAGCCAGTNGGTGGTGTGGTAGGTCAGACACCATCTGTCACCTTCCCAGGGCTCCGTTCCATGCTTGTAGAAGGGGTCGAACTCGTAGAACTTCTCCTTCGTGTTGACCACTCGCCCGGGTAGCCAGTGTCCAGTGCCAGCTTGTCTCCATTTGACCTCGTCAGGCACATCCCCTTCTCGCACGTCTCTGTCTTCGATCCATAGGCCTCCGCCGTCGCTTTGGCCAAACGTCACCGTGTAGTTCCTGGCTCCCTTGCGGTTGTGGAAGTCGTGGTGGACGGCGGTGCTGGCGTTCAGGGCGATCGTGATAGAGGTCCAGGTAGCTTGGCCTCCGAGGTGGTGCCGGCCAAAAGCGTTCAGGTATCGCACCAAGCCGGTGTGCTCCTTAGTCTTGTTGGTGATCCCGTAGGTTCCCCCATGGGTGTAGAGACCAACGGTGTGGTAGTTGGCCCAATCGTCGCCTTTGGCAAACACTCCATCCCTNGGTGGTGTGGTAGGTCAGACACCATCTGTCACCTTCCCAGGGCTCCGTTCCATGCTTGTAGAAGGGGTCGAACTCGTAGAACTTCTCCTTCGTGTTGACCACTCGCCCGGGTAGCCAGTATCCTGTGCCAGCTTGTCTCCATTTGACCTTGTCAGACACATCCCCTTCTCGCACATCTCTGTCTTCGATCCAAAGGCCTCCACCATCGCTTGGGCCAAACGTCACCGTGTAGTTCCTGGCTCCCTTGTGGTTGTGGAAGTCGTGGTGGACGGCGGTGTTGGCGTTCAGGGCGATCGTGATAGAGGTCCAGGTAGCTTGGCCTCCGAGGTGGTGCCGGCCAAAAGCGTTCAGGTAGCGCACCAAGCCGGTGTGCTCCTTAGTCTTGTTGGTGATCCCGTAGGTTCCCCCATGGGTGTAGAGACCAACGGTGTGGTAGTTGGCCCAATCGTCGCCTTTGGCAAACACTCCATCCCTNCGCACCAAGCCGGTGTGCTCCTTAGTCTTGTTGGTGATCCCGTAGGTTCCCCCATGGGTGTAGAGACCAACGGTGTGGTAGTTGGCCCAATCGTCGCCTTTGGCAAACACTCCATCCCTCGCAGTCTTGACGCGCCCAAAGCCAGCGTCCTTGAGCATGTTCTTGAGGGTGTCGTAGGAGTAGTCGCCATCTCGGAGCGCGAGGTCGTAGGGGTCGCCGTCGGGAGCGGCGCTCGTAGTACACTGGTAGTTGGTGTGCTTGTGGTGCTTGCCCTTCTGGAGGTCTTCCTCTGTTATGAGCGTCTGATAGAGGATGGTCTCCGCATCCCTTTCGCAGCACCCTTGCCTGTGCTCACCGGTCTTACTTCCAAAATGGCTGCCGATGTGCTTATACTGATCTTCGCGCTCAGCATGCTGTGGTGGTAGGCGGCGAACATTGCCACGTAGTAGTCGCGCACCGTCGCCAGGAGGTAGTTCTTGATTGTCGTAGTCGATGCCCCTCTCCTGGCGCTGCTCCTCGCAATCATTCCGGTCACGGGGCGGGGCGAGGAACCCGCGAGGTGACCACTCCTCGTCGATCACTTCTTGGGGGGAGTGGCCCCCNTCGTAGTCGATGCCCCTCTCCTGGCGCTGCTCCTCGCAATCATTCCGGTCACGGGGCGGGGCGAGGAACCCGCGAGGTGACCACTCCTCGTCGATCACTTCTTGGGGGGAGTGGCCCCCATCACCTTCGCCTTGTCCTTGAGCGCCGCAAGCTTGCTCTCCAGCGCGCGAATCTCCTCCAGCACCTTGGGATCCGCCTCGGACTCCATCTCGTTCATCACGTCCTTGTCGAAGCCAGAGCTGTCCGATGTCCTCTTGTTCATCTTGGTAGGTGACTGGTAGTCGCTCCAGGGGGGCAGGTCCTTGTTGTATCCCGCTCTCGCAGATCCCGTCCTCGGCACGATGGGCGACTGGGTGTTGTCCACCTCGCTCCACGCCGAGCTCGCTGACGCTTCTCCCTGACATGATAGCGGATACGGCACCACTGAGTTCTCCTCGATGGGCGTGCCATAGTGGTGCCGGTGTTGCTCCGACTCCCACCATCTCGCGAACCTCACCAGCTCCACGTGCGGGTTTGCGCTCATCCGCACTTCCCGTGCTGCCCACATGCCGTACTGGTTCGGAATCTCTCCAAACTCCCAGCCCTTGTACTTGCCGATCTTCATCAACTCCGTCGCTGGGGTCGCATAGCTGTCGCGGATAAGCCGCAACAGGTTCCCTTTCGTCACATTGGAAGGAAACTCGATTCCGAGCTCTGCCGCCTTCAACTTGAGCTCTGGCATGTTCAGCTGGGTGACCGACTTCATCTTGTGAGATGGGTGCGCGTTGGGGTCGTTCATGCGGTGCTCCTGGATTGCCGCCTTNTTCATCTTGTGAGATGGGTGCGCGTTGGGGTCGTTCATGCGGTGCTCCTGGATTGCCGCCTTGATTTCTTCCACCGTCCACTTGTGGTGGACCACCAGGCCGACGCGGCCTGCCTCCTCAAGCAGCTGGGTCTTCGACATGCGACTGATAGCTGGCGGCTTGCATGGCTCCATTGCTTGACTTAGCAGGCGGGGAGTCAGCGGGCTTGCTATCACAGCGTTTCACGAAAGTGCTTCTGCCGATCCAGACAAGCGAGAAAGCTTGCTCATCATTCCCAGACTGCCATCTATCCGCAGCAACTTCAAGGGGTTTTCCAGTCCTACAACAGAAACCCTCAGTCACTCGCAGATCACATATCGCTTCCAAGAGCATGTCCTTCTGAACCGTGGCTCGAGTCTTCCATGTTGAAGGATTGCACAACACTCTGCGGGGTGTCACATGTATCCTATACCATGCACGCTCGCCTTCCAACCAAAAGTCCGAGTTGATGCTAGTACTCTGCCACCATCCAATAAAGATGCCGGTTGCAAACGATCTTGAGTAAGAAGCTCATTGAGTTCCGGGCTGAGTTTCTTGTCGTAGAAGATCCTATAGTGCGGGGCCTTGGTGTCGAAGGTGGCATTGCTTGTGGTAGTGAAAGATGATGTCGTGGTAGATGTTGCTCTCGTGGAGGGATCTTGAACGCCTTGTTTGGTGTGTTGGTGGTTTTCTCTAGGGAAAGAAGATACTGCATAGGCCATGTATTGCTCGCTGGACTTCGGTCCTGAGACGTCGAGAACTAAGCGGCGTGTGCCAACTGTGGGCCGTGCCGGAACGATCGGAATCGCAGGGTGGCCGCTCGAAGTGGTGAGCAGCTCAAACTTCCTCAGGTTCACACGGGTGAAGTCGGCACAGTTAGCGGCAACATCGAAGAACATACCGAGGTCTGCGAGGGCCTTCTTCGACATCAGCAAAGGAACATCACCGTTGATGATCGAGGTCTTCATTTCAACGGTGCGGTCACCAAGCACAAAGCAGATCACGACATGGAACGCCCAGTGGTGGATCTTCCCAGTCCCGAAGCGAAATGCTTCGGACTCTCGCACCATCTCCGGCCGGCATCCCTGTTGCCCGAGAACATCACTGTACTGCTGCAACCACATTGTTGCCGCCACAGCCTTTGCGCATGCTGTATCTGTGATCCCGACTAAGGTCTGGCCCTCGTGCTTGAGCGTGTACACCTCGGCCGGGACGTGGTGGCATACACTGACGTTTTTGGCATGGTCAGGGCATTCCGGGTCTTTGTGCCAATGCCCCTTTTGACCGCAACTGCTGCAGAAAGACTTGGCCTTCATGATCTTCACCTTTTCTTCCCTAGACAACTCTGNTTTTTGGCATGGTCAGGGCATTCCGGGTCTTTGTGCCAATGCCCCTTTTGACCGCAACTGCTGCAGAAAGACTTGGCCTTCATGATCTTCACCTTTTCTTCCCTAGACAACTCTGCAGCGCGAGCTCGGTCCTTGGTGGAAGCATTGTTGTTAGCACCCGAGCCCTTGTCACCCTGGTAGCCACGCGCCTTCACATGGTCCTTGTACTTATCCTTCGCACTCTGGTAGGTAGCGAAGGCCACTGCTACCTCTTCCGGCACGCCATCGTCTAGGTCGGCGTCGCCATTGTCCCGCTCGCCATCACTGAGGTCATCATCGCCGCCGTTGCTGGTGAGGTGGGCGGTGTGTGCACGCTTGCCCTTTCCGGTCTCCCACGGCTTGCGATGTCCTCGGTCGTGCAAGACCGCTGCCTGCTGAAGCCTCAAGAGGTTGTACTCGTTCCCGACGCTGGCAAGCAAGTTCAGCTCCTGCGCTTCTTCAAGCTGTAGCCTGTCGATGTACAACCATGCTGCGCATTCTTGCGGCAAGCTGCATCCGACTTCACGTAGTCGAGCGTGTAGTCTGTCGTACTCGGTGTTATATTCCCGGATGGATTGTCCTGATCGTCGACGGAGGCGGCGAAAGAAATCGCTGAATGCTCGACCGATTCTTGCAACCTCAAGATCCAGGAACCTCGCGTTCACCCAGGCCACAAAGTACGAGACTCCATCATCTGAGCCAAGGCGCGGGACCGAGAGCACCTCCGCCGCGATCCATGCTTTGCCAGACAGACTCTGGTAAAGCACGAGCCCTTGTTGTGACACTGGAAGCAGTGTCATCCGCCTCCAGGCTTCGATCTGCCTAAGGTAACTTCTTGCGGAACCTCCAAGATCTTCACTATCATCGCCGCTGAAGGTCGGGACTGCCAGTTTCTCGGAAGCGCGGGTGCCTCCGGTGGCGCCCCTCCGGGCGTAGTTGTCGCCCTGGAACCCGCCGTTCTCGTAGTGCGACCAGCCGTTCCAGGCAATTCCAGCATCGTCGCTGTTAGCCCGGCTGCTCCAATATCCACCTCGATGGTCTCCAGGATCGCTGCCGTGCCCGCTTCCGGCTCGGCCATCTGCCTGGGGACCTTGATCAGGTTCTCGCCATCCGTGCCCGTCAGCTCGGTCCTGACGGGAATCGTTCCGCCAGCACATCCATGGATCGGCTCCTTGCGTCCATGGATCAACTCCCCTGGGGTCCCAGGGCTTGGCGTCGCCGCTCATTCCTCCAGTAGTCGTCGTAGTGTCGTCCCAGCTGGTCCCCCGCGTCCAGTTCGCAGCTCCATTGTCTTGCCCATGTCGATCGTTGCTACCCCATCCGTTTCCCCACGAATGGGCTCGTCGATCTTCCCACTGGCTTCGCCACGAGCCAGTCCACTCAAACTGAGTGGCAGTAGCTGCACCATCGCTGGAGGGACGAGGAGCGGCATCCTGGTGCTGCGCCTCTCGCTGCGGTGGGCGACCATCGCCATATCTAAGGTTGGTCTGCGGTGGCACATCAGGTGCCGACCCAGAAAGGCGCCCCCGTCAACTGGTTCACTCGAAGTGGCCGGGCCACGCTCGGCCCCACCATCCGCCGTGCCGGGCATGGCGTACAACTGGATCTACTGGAGCCGTAGCTCCGCTACCAATGTGAGACTACAAGTAAAACTACGGCAAGGGGCACTACAAACAGGACCACAGCCGGCCTCGGGCACGACGCGCCCACACTTTTCGATCTGCTTGCACCAAACGCCTTCGGAGTTGACCTGTCACAGCGGCAAGCAAGGGAGGAGGGTCAGAGAACCGTTTGCTCAAAAGCCAAAACACCATTGCCGGTAGAAGTACACATACCATCAAGTTTCACACTTAGGGCTCAAGGGCGGCTGGAAAGCGGATCCTGGAGGCGCCGGTGTTTAAGGGTTGGGGCTGGGCTGCAGCTGAAAGTTGGGGGAGCTGGGAGCTGGGAACTGGAGATTGAGCTAGGAGCTAGGAGCCAAGAGCTGGGGGTCTAGCGTAAGGGGCCGAGAGCTGGGAGCTCACCGCCCCCCCCCCCCATTGAGCTGGGAGCTGGGGCTAAGAGCTGGGGATCCGGGGCTGGGGATCCGGGGCTGGGGGGCCGAGAGCTGGAAACACTGAAACGAGAAAATAGAATTGAAACTTTAGCCCAGAAATTGCTTCAAATTATTGAAAGTTGAAAAGCGGATTTGGCCAGGGCGCCAGCACTGCGCTGGCGAACCCTATACCCTAAACCCTAAACCCAAAACCCAAAACCCTAAACTGCTGAAGCCGCCAGGAAACGCGGAGACGGTCGGCCGCCAGAGGCTCCAGCAGGGAGCGTAGGGAGAGGACCAGACGACTCTGGGTCGCGGCATCCTCGCATTAGACCTCTATATGAAGGAAAAGGGCTGAGGGCATAGGGTTTAGGGTTGAGGGCTTCCTTTCCGAGCCGAAGACTCGACCTGTTTGTGTCAAACCTCGACGGCCCAAAACAGCCCGAAACAGCGGTCCAGGCCCTGAGCCCAGGAAAGGTCAGCAAGCACTCCGGCGCAAGCACCTTGCGGCGCTCTCGAGGCAGTGACTTGGGGTTTCTTGGTCCCCAAGTATCCAGGCAAGAAGCTTCAAAAGAGGTCTCAGGAGTAAAAAACAACACAACAAGTCACTATGGATCCCGGCACTCCGACCTACCCGAACAATGGCGTGAAGCAATTCCGCTTTGGACCGCCTTTTAACTCGGAGCCAGTTGCACACCCGAAAAAGTACCGGACACAGCGAAGGCAACCCTTGGTGCTCGGAGATTCGGCCTCTTAAGCACACTTCGCTCCAGATTTTACAAAGCTGCTGCCTGCAAAGATCGGTGCCTTTTGTGAAAGCGAAGGGGCTATCTGCTCTTCGAGCCTGGCTGTACAATCTCTGGACCTTGCCCCAGGGGTCCGAAGCTTTCGAAGCGATCTCTCCATGCTCTGAGATGCTCGGACTGAAAGTAACCTCGTAACCTTAGCCCCTAAAATAACCCCAAACCCTCAACCCTTCCAGGCCCTCTCAGAACTTGAGCTTCAGTTCGATCTTCTTCTCTGCCAGGGGGGTTCGCGAGACGCTTCCGGCCTGGGCAGAGTCTGCACGGCCGGCTGTCATGTGGGCTCTCATGAGGTCCTGCACCGTACGCTGGCTTTCCTCGGCTCTCAACTTAAGCAACGAATTACTAGGACCAGGATATGTAGAAAACACTGGGGGGATCCTCAGTGAAGTGTGATGGTGGCTTGAAATGCTTACACTGTAAGAGGAACCCAGTTTCCGCGGGAAGCGCCCCGACTTCTGTCTTCAGCACGGCCTGGTCAATCTGTGCGACCTGCATCAAGCACCTTGCCATGGCAGTGGCGGGGGCTCCCGGTGGCTTCGCGTAGCCGGCGACTGCACTGACCAGCTGCAGGATCAGCTGCGTTGTCGCTCGAACGAGCTCCTGGATCTTGGCCTGATGTTGTGCGGAGAGCAGCGCTGGGAGAGCAGCCCAGGCAGTCTCTGCCACCGCCGCTGGGAAGTGTGGCGAAGCCATGGCTGAGACGAGCCCAGGCACGATGATCATGCACAAGCCGGTGCAGGCAGAGTTCTGCAGCAGGTTCTGTGCAGAGGAGATGGCAGCTTGCGCCACCTTCACGCTGGGATGGGACCACCCAATGTCAAAAAGGGTCCTCAGCAGCAACTGGCATCTCTGCACGGTGGCCTCTGCACGCTCCCGAACCGTGCCACTTGTGGCCAGGGGCTCATCGCCTTTAGCTGACTCATCTTCAGGCAACTCTTTGCAGCACTGCAGCACTGATGCCATCGCCGTCACGGCTGGAACCAAGATGGCAAAGGCATACACCAGGTTTCTCTCTTCGGCTTCTTCGAGCGGCTTGAGGTTTGTCTTTAGCTTCTCAATCAGGGAACTCGCCATCTTGCAGGAGATCATGGCAAGGTAGAAGAGCTGCTCGTGAGCCCGCTGAGGAGAAGGCGACTCGGGAAGGGTAGCCAGCAGCCCGCAAACCTGCTTCCAGTACTTCAGGGTCGTGGCGGGATCATGCTGGACCAAGCGCTCCGGGAATGGCGAGAAGAAGAGCAGCCAAAGCCAAGGACTAGTGCCAGTGCCGGCAGGTTCGGTTCCCTTCACTGCCAGAGTAGTGCCCTCCTCCGGAGACGTCTCGGCCAGCGCCGCGACCATCAGGTCGTCCTCCGCAGCCTCAGCGAGCTCATTGAGGTCTGCCTCCAGGCTCCTGGGAAGCGCGTCACGGAGCCACCAATGTAGAACCTCCAAGGCCATCGGGAGCTGACTCGACATAACTTCGCCGGAGTTCATGGATGCGGAGACGATATGAAAGGCGTAGGCGCCAAGGGTGGCCCGAGCCTGTGCAGCTTCTGCAGATTCGGCAGAAAGCTCCTCGAGCCAAGAAGGATCAGATTCGGAGTCCTTAGTCGAGCTCTGCCTCCGGTCCCAAACTGCTCCAGAGATGACATGAATCAACTCCAGGAGGTCGAGCAAAAGAGGGCGACACTTCGAGGGCTCCAGGAAGATGTACCTCCACACGCAGGCCATCACGTCCAAGAAGGTCGCTAGGTTCACCAGGGTCTCCTGGGCGGCGCCATTGGCCTGAGCTTTTTTGCGGCAAAATCTCGTGTTCAGACAAAACTATGCTAGAATCGTAGATTCGTGCGCAAGAACAGCCAAGTGGCTGATATGGCAAGGATGTGGCGGATGGTCCGGACAAACACCCGAAGGTCAGCGATGGGCTCTTCCAAGTCCGATGCCGCCATCAGCGTCACCACAATGCCAAGGGCCAGCGATGTCAACTCCTTGTTGAGGACCCAAGATGGAGATGCCGTCGGAGAAGACCTCGATCCCTGCGGAACATCTGCACACAATGCGCAAACTCCACGCAGCAGGGAGGGCAACGCTGCGCGAAACAGGGGCTGGATCGCTTTGCAATCGGCGAAATTGAAGCAGGCTGGCTGGTATGTCTTCACGTTCTGCAGCGGAAGTCCTGCCAGAAGCACAGCGCCGTCACGCAAGGCCAGTTCGATCCAGCGGGCGAGGTCCTTGGCATAGGAGCGCAGCGCCACCTGCTCCGACTGCGACGAGTCCAAGACTGCAGCTGCGCAGCGGAGCCGGAAGAGGAAGGAGCCGGTGGAAGCTGCTTCCGAAAAGAGGGGATCCGGCTCGAAAGCGGGGCTGGCGAAGGGCTGCATCAGAAGCGCAATCAGTCGCTGGGAGGACGTACATGCTCTCACAGCAATCACATCACGCAGCAATTCCAGTGCCAGTCGCATGACCGACGGGTTCGCAGATGCCCGCAGGTTATGCCGGATGCAAGTCGTGACCTGTGCCTCGAACTGGACCAACAGGAGTGGACAGTCCACACCTTCGATCTGACCCTGCACGTCCTTGGTGTGCTGAAACCTCTGGATGATTAGGAGCATTAACCGAAGGCCGGCGGCGGAGAGAGAAGCCTCGTCAGAGCTTGCGGCGTTCACTGCGACGCCAACCAAGAGCTCCAGGTGGGTCATGAAGCGCTTCTCCACCGGAAGCTGCGAATTGTGAGCCGGGCTGCTTGTCTCCGGCTGAAAATGATCCGGATCCTCTGCGGGGACCATCTCAAGGAGTTGCTGGAGGCACGACACGGCAAAAACTTTTGTTGCGATGCGGCTGCTCTGCTTGCCACCAGACTCCTGCTTCGGCCCAGCCATCGCTGCCTCGTCATCAATCTCGTCTGCATTTCGATCCTCACTGCCCTTGCGCCCAGCGGCGGAAGCCCCGGATTCTTCCTTGGTGCTGACAGCGATGGCGCCCTTGGGCGGCAGAGCCAAGACCACCTGGCGAAGAGCCTGGAGCCACGTTGGGAGCTCGTGGAGCCCATGCACCTGGAGCATGGAGGAGATGAGCGCTTCAAAAGCTTCTGCCTCCGCACCCTTCGAGGCATCGAGAAGGCGAAAGAGCCTGGTCCTGTCTCGGAAGAGGCTGCCCAGATCGCAGCCCTTTGCCGTGGCCAGTTGCCAGAGGCACTGCGCGGCATGCGTGCGGACGCAGCACACCTTCGTGTTGGCCTCGTTGTCAGAGAGCTTGCCTGCTGCCATCGTCAAGAGGCTGCTGGGCGGTACGATCTTTGTGAGGTAGGGCGCCGTCGACAAGCTGACAACCTCTGCTCGTATCATGGCGAAAGCATTGCCACAGCTAGGTTCCACATGCTCGACATGCCGGAAGACCCGCCAGATGCCTGCTAGCAGGTGCTCTTCCCGGGAATCCACATCCCCTTCGCTCTTGGACATGGCCACAGCGGCGGAGTGCGTGAGCTCGGAGACGACCCAGAGAACCAGAGGCGCCTCAAAGAAGTCTGCGAGAAGATGTGCCGTGGCCAGGCGCAGGGAGTCCTTCATGAAAGGCATGAAGGCACCGCCGGCAGCCTGCATGCCCAGATGCAAGGAGTAAAGCATCCACAAGCGCACCGGCTGGGCTGTCTCCTTCGCCAGCTTCAGCAAAGCTGGTACGATGTTCATGATGTAGGGGCAGTGGAAGCCCCCCACACTGTGATCTCCCGCCGGGCTCAAGACTCTCCAACCCCAGGAGAAGCACCGCAGAACGCAGCCGCACAGCAGCGCCAGAGCGGATCGCTCCCGGAGCTTCTCCTCCTTCTCCTGGGTTCTTGCTAAGGGATCTAATTTATTTTTTTAAGTTACCATGATAGGTCTGTAGTAAACAATATGGTTTCCTTATTATGGCAACTTAAATTAAGTTCCTTAACAAGACCCCAGTCTCCTTCGACTCAGGGCCGCTTTGGCCCTGGCCGCTCTCCGAGAGGTGCTGGAGGATGTTGGGCACGATCGGCGAGTCGGCGAGCTGGTGATGTACGAAGAAGAGCAAGGCGAGGATCTCGGCGTGCAGCCTTCGGAGGAGCGGATTGCTTTCCTTGAGCCCGGCTAGGGAAGATTGAAGCACCTGCTCCATCGCCGGGGCCGGTGGTGCTGCCTGCAGTCCACGCATCCGCACATGCTCGCGAAGATATGCCAACACCGCAACGGAAGACGACACGTGCACCTCCGGCTGCGGTGAGGCCGTCGAGCTGCCCTCTTCCGTGGCATCCCGCCGAACTTTGAGCAAATGTTGAAGGACAGCAGCCCGTGGATTTTCTCCCACCTCCGCCGCGTTCATGATGATGGCCAAGAGCTTCACAGAGCTACACCGCCAGTCCCATTCCGCGGAGACGCACTGTGGCGCCAGAGGCTCTCGACAATCGCTCCAGGCATCCCAAGGCGTCAGAAGGCACTCGGGCGCCCCGGGGCTTTCGCGGTGGAGCGCGCTGAAGAGGCACGCAGCCCCCCCATCTGAGCACTGGTCCTCAGCGAAGGGCCCGGCATCCTCACGGAAGCCTCCTGCATCGGCACCTTGGTTGCCCAGCCCAAAGGCCGAAAAAAAATGTGTAGGGCGCAGGGTTAAACAAAATCATCCGAAAGAGCCCGAAAGTGTAAAGCTTACCGACTCAGCTGCGTAGGCACCCTTCCGCGTCACCGAGAGAAGCCGATCGACCCCGAGGCGAGTGGTAGTGGCGCACTCGCGGCTGGTCTCGAGGTGGACGTCCACCAGGTCCAAGACAACATCGGAGCGGTGCAGAAAATGAGACACCAACTCTGTGAAGGGGTAGTCCGAAGGCAAGGCTCTAGCCACATCGTCCGCAAGCATGTTCAGCAGGGGAACAAAACGTGAAGAGTACAGGGAAGGCTGCATGGCTGCGAAAGTTCGATACATGGTGGCCCTGATCGAAAGGAGAATTTCAGGGATGTTGCAGTTTGCCGACATTGTGATGATCGGCCTCATGCCTGTCGGACCGTTCGCCTCCCTTGGGTACTTGGCACGAAAGCTGCTGGAGCTGGGGTGTGGCAGGGCCACCACCAGCTGGGAAATGTTTGTGAGGAACACCACCAAAATCTTGTGGAGATGAGGCAGCGAGGTCAGCAGCGTGTCCCTTGAGTGCCAGGTGAAGGCGTACAAGGAGCGCAGGGCAAACAGAAGCGACAGCAGCTCGTCGCGGCAAACGTTGGCGCTGAGGTCAGTTGACACTTCCTTCTTAGACTGGCTAGCAGACACATGCTCCTGGTAAACCACCTTGGCACGGTCAACCGGCTTCTTGCCCAACGCGGATTTCCACAGAGCGAAGAGCGTTGTCAGGCGTTGACCAACCCAGTCCGAGCCTAAGCACATCAGGCCCTCAAGGAGCAGGAAGGCACAGCATCGCCGCTGTGCACTGACTGCTGGGCTGGGATGAGGCTGGAGCAGGGCTCCAGATGTGCCCAAAACTGCCGAAGTCACATCATGTGGCACCCCAAGCTCACTGCTGTAGAGCTCGCTACTCATTGCGGCCAGCGCTGCACAGTGGCCGAAGAGGCCCCGGATGAGCGGTTGAAGATCAGCATGAGCCGCAGCAGCAGCCACTGCAGTGTTGCCAGCCACCATCTGGCCATTCGCATCCCGGCGCCGCAAAGGCGTGCCCAGTACTTCGGCATTCTGCACAGTGGATAAGTTCAGCAAAACACTCAACAACTGGAAGAGCTGCGGCGGTGACCCACGACCGATGCAGCGAAGGCAGTAGACAGCCTGCAGTTGTACCATGGCCTGTGGGTAGTTCCCCACGATATGCAGCAGTGGTTTGGTCACCTTTGTCTCGATGCTGCGGAAGGCCTCACCGGAAGCCACGCAAGCTCCGCACAGCGTTTCCAGGACAACCAGCATGCGCATGTCGGTGCCCCGAGACGTCTCGTTAAACTGGGCGGACACCACAGGAAGAAGCCCCTGCTCCACAAAGTCGTTCAAGCAGCCCTCTCTCTCTGCGAGGCGCAGCAGTCGATGGAGCGCCATGGAGATCTGCCTAGCCACCTGCATCAAAGTCTCCTCGTCACTTTGGCCGGAGCTTCCTTGAGGTCGCATGGAGCCCTTGTGAGTCCCACCTGGCAGGTCTAGAGCATTCAGCAAGGCACGGACAACCAGGGAGAGGCTTGCGGCATCTGACACTCCTTGCGCTTCTGCCAGAAGCACCACTGCCAGGCAGACCGACGAGCGGAAGCCCACAGCCACCGCACCAGCCCCTGGCCCCTTGTGAATCGCCTGCTCCAAAAAATCCACAGCAGAAGCAAAGTCTGTTACAGGGGGTTTCTTCTTCGGCCGATCGGGGGCCGCCGCCGCCGCCGGTGAGCCCATAGCAGCGAGGACCTTCGCGAGAGCCACGGTAAAGGCAAAGCGGTTCTCGGAGCAATGCGAGGTGAGCAGCCCGGGTGGATCCTCGGTCGCCAGGGTCTTCAGACACGCCAGCGCCATGGCCTCGCCATTTGCACCAGCACAGATTGGGCAGGCCGTCGTCAGGGTGGAGAGTGCCTGTGCTGCCACCGTGCGGACCGTGAGGGCCTTGTCGGGCATCATCTTCTGGAGAAGCTTCCAGATGTTACCAGCTGTGCTCAGATGTCTTATGCCACCGTATGACATCATCTTGCACAGCACATGAAGTGCCGAGCATCTCGCACTGGCCTCGTTCATCTTCGTGTGCTTTGCAATCACTATGACGAGGTCATTGGAGAAGTTCTCTAAGGCAGGACCATGCTCAACCATGAGCTGCCCCAAAATATCCAGCGCAGCCACTTTCGTGTCGCTGATCTTGTCGGAGTTGCCCTTCTTGTTGGAATCTCCCGTCAGCTTCAGCAAGCGAGCCACATAATTCGGGAGCGCCCCGCTGTCACCAAAAAGCCCGAAGATGATATTCAGCACCGAAACCACCATGCGCCGCAAGGGGTCCGTCGCATTTTGCGATAGGATCCTCTCGCAGAGGTCTTCTATCCGCAGCCGCGCCTCTGCCACCTCCGGCTTTGGGACTGCAGGGAGAAGGTCCTCAAGCTGAGACAAGGCCTCAGTTGTTGCTAAGGCACGTGCTTCAAGTAATCATGGCAGGGATAAGGAGTGAACAAATCATAATCTACTTAAAAGCTGTTTCCTCTTCAGACCCCAAAAGGCTTCCAGCTTTCGCGCATTGGTGATTCCACCATTTTCGGCATCGCCGATTGCAGACTCCAAATGCTTCAGACAATCCGCAAACGCCGGGTTGCCGACAGTAGTCGCGCTCGACATGGGAAGAGCCACCAAGGTATGGGGCCGTCAACTGGTCTTACAATTGCAACGGAAGATGTGTAGTAGTTATGGTCTGTATTTGAACATGTTTATGTGTAACAGTGACACTTGGCATATGGTTGCGGGAGACCGCTCCCACGATCTACGATTGCAAAATGCTTTTACATCGGCATGTCGTGAAATCCTTGAGCCGTAGCCCTATCCGTAGCCCTGTCGCAAAGGGATTTGGGCTTAAAAGGGCTCAAGGCAAAAACTAGATGTATGTGTATATATATATATATACAGATATGTGTGTATATGTACGTATGTGTCTATGTATGTATGTATGTATGCATGCAGGTAGGTCGGTAGGTAGGTATGCATGTGTGTATGCATGTGCCCGTGTATGTGTGTACATGTGTATGCATATGTATGTATGTATGTATGTATGTATGTATTTACATATATATATATATATATATATATGCATACATTTTTTGTCACTCGCACTCGACAAGTCAGGCGAGGTTTCTAGGGCAAACGCTACTCTCATGCATGCATACATGCATACATACATACATACATACATGCGTACGTAACATAATAGACACATACATACCGACCTACCTACCTACGTTTATGCATACATACATACATACACCTACTTATTTACCTAATACACACATACTTGTGTATGTCTGTGTGTATGTGTGCAGTTATGTATGTCTGTATGTCTGTCTTTCTGTCCGCCTCTGTCCGTCTCTGTCTGTCTCTGTCCGTCTCTGTCTGTCTCTGTCTGTACTTGCACACCTCGAATCAGCATTGTGAGGCGAGCACCGATGTCCAAATGAGGAATCAAGGACCATGCGGCTTCTCGCACATCGGGGTGTCCGTCCTTAGACTAGCCGCCCCGGGGCGTGAGGCGTGACACTGCCGAAAGACATACACATGCTGACGCAAGAAACGGGTCTCGACAAAAGAACTGTCACAGAGGTTCACATACAGGTTGAAAAGATGGAGCGGGCAGTTGTCAATATTGCCAGCCGTGAAAATGCCACCAAAGTGTAACTTCAAAGTGCAATCAAAAACTGTTGTTGCAAGCAGTTCGCCTGAAACCGACAACCCTCCAACGGCGGCATTCAGTCTTACTTCCAACGCCAAGAACAAGAACAACCAACAAACGTGGCCGCTTCAGCAGCAAACTGCCGGAAACTGTCGGAACTCTGGACCTTCAACTTACCAAAATGCTTTCGCAGAGAGTCTTCAAGAGCCCAAGCCTCCAACAAACAAGATTCCAAACGCTGATCACTAACCTATCAAAGCCCTGAACTGGCCATCGAAACCCAAAGCCCCGAACACATCCAAACGAAGGCCCATTAAAAAAAAAAACATGGAAAAACCAAGCTGCGGCCAAGGCCTTGCTCAGTGTTTTGCGGAACCGGTTATCGACCTGGCGCGGAGTCTAGAGTTGTGGGGTTTTTGGGGTTTAGGGTTGAGGGATTAGGGTTTAGGGCTTTGGGTTTATGGGGGAACGATTATCGACCTGGCCAGCTCCGTCTCTTTCTCTGTCGGCGTCTTTCGGTGTTTCAGCAGTCAGAACCGGAACAATACGAGCAGCCCCCGGCGAGAAACCTCCAAGGCCCATAGGAGGGACCCTCATAGCAAGCCATACGTAACCTTGTAGCAAGCCTTGTACAAAACCCATATGCAAGCTCATACTAGAGACTCTTATAGTAACCCATAGTAGAGACCCTTATTATGGTAACCCATAGGTAACCGTAACCTTTGCGGCCTTAGGACCCCTTTGCACCGGCCTTCACCTGCAGCTTCTGCAAGCACCGGAGCGCCGCAGCTTTCACCCCCGGGTCCGAGTCCTCTTCAGGTTGGGGCTTGAGGCTTAGGGCCGCTGTTGGGCTTGCGGTTTGGGGCTTAGGGCTTAGGGTGTGGGGTTTGGGGTGTAGGGCTTATGGTTTAGGATTTAGGGCCGTTCTCTTCATGGCTTCCGGGGCCTCTCATGGCTTGAATCGGAGCCTGAGAGGCTTTTGGATGAGGAGCAAAGCTTCAGAAGAGCAGGGTTTCAGAGGGCTTCGTGCCCTTGGGACTTTGCAGCCTCGTGCCATGGCTGGCCAGTAAGACTTCGACGCTCACGCTCTGTATAAGGTAGCTATGGCAGCTAAGGCTTCAGGCGGCAAGCGTCCTCCACTTTAAGAGCTCGAGTCTCGCAACTCGCCACAAGGCAGGCGAGAGTTACGTTCTCCCAACTCATACATAGCCAGACGGGGTCTCGCAGGCAGTCGCCCAAGGACCATCTTCAGAGCTTCAAGAGGGCTTGGAAACCTTTGGGGTCGCTGAGGGACGGGGTTTCCTGGGGGTAGGGCATCAGGAAACTGAAGGGTTACAGTACTGTTGCTTGAAAAGGTTACTATAACTCGGATCTCGGCGGTATGGGGCTGAGAATGCGGAGCCGAAGCTCGCAAGCATGGACTCTTGGGCCTGCGGTAGGTTGTGAACTCGCTCAAGCTTTTGTCTTCCACTGCACTGCAAGAATGACGATGTCTTCCAGCTCTGAGTTGAAGGCTTCACGCCTCAGCTTTGTACATAACCGACAGAGCTGGGCCTTGATCACTTCCCCTCCTGGCTCACAAGTGCAGCAAGCAAAGCATGTCGTCCGGAACGATCCGAAGGATGGGCGCCCTCCGCGGGGAAGCAAGATCGGAAGACTGCTCAGCAGGCAGATTCAGCTGAAGAGCCTCGTCTGCCAGCTTCTTGGTCTCCGCGAGCTTCGTGCGCAGCTGCCGGACGGTTGCCTGGACTTCCTGATCCTGGTGGAAGGCTGTGGCAAAGGCCAAGGCCTTGTGACCTCCAGGCGCTGTCAACGCAGCCAGGACAACATCTCTGTCTCTTTGCAGCTGCGGAGGTGCGAACTCCAAGGCCCGCGGTCGAGACCGGACGGCCGTCAGAACCAGCTCCCGGTCTCGGAGCTCTGCCGGCACGTGCTGCAAGGCCAGACCCCGCCTCTCCACGGCTGCCAAGGCGAGCTGTCGATCCGCCTGGAGTTGGATCATCCGCTGCTCGAAGGCAAAGCCGTGCCATCGCTGGGGCTTCAAGCAGAAGCTTGCCCTCACCGCTGCCCACAGCCTGGCCTCCAGTTGCCTAGGAAGGCCCCGCACGGGCAGCAGCCGCCGCTGCTCCATCCGCATGGGCACCAGGAGCATGGCATGGGCCACCCCGCCGTCCTTCACACAGCTCCCCTTCAGAGCCAGCTCCTCCAGCACCAACTCCCCCTTCAGGCGCCGCTCGCGTTCCCGGCTCGATGCGGCCGGGCCCGAGCTCGAAGAACCGCCTGTGCCCGGCTCGGGCCGTCTCACCCTTTCCGTCTCAACCTCCTCATCCGCGGGATCCCGGGCATCACCGCTCATGGGAAAGCTGGGTATCCTGCGACTATGAAAACCTGTGCACGCAGTGCATACACCTTGCGTTCTGAGTGGTTGTGATGACTGCTTTTGGCTTTCTCCATCTGGGAAACCTACACATCTTGATCCCCTGCAGAATGCAAGCGTGCTGAAGGGAGAAGTTCAGCACAAATCAATGAGCTCCACAACACCACCACCCAAAACCATCTTTCCAAACTTCACAGTCTTGTTGCGCAGATTCCCCTATCTACCAGGGCCTCTACGATTTCCGTATGCCCTTGAGGGAGCCCTTAGTGGATGATCACCAGGAGCCTTTTTTCCCTCCCGTAGCACAGGAGCCTTTTGCATCCTTGCCATTCCGGCCACACCACGGCTTTAGGTGGAATCTACATCGGACATTTCACGGGAGCTTCGTCAGGAAGACCCCTCCACCAAGTAACCAATGTAATATAGGGGCCTCAATAATTAGAATAGGGTTTTGGAGCCCACTATACTACTATGAAAATAAGGAACCCCCAAAACAGTATAGGTAATTATTTAGGCCCCTATAGTACCACACTCCAAGGGAACACGCAGCGAAATGAATATCCCACACTCGGACACTTCGACAGGTCCTGCAGCCGCGGGGTCAAAGCGGACAGCTTCCGCCGCCCCTGAGAACGCTGCGTGAGGAGGAGAGACCACCACTGTCGGGAGCTAGAATCGGCACAGAAGCCACCATCATTCATGACCGACTGGAATACACTTGCATGCATAACTAACTGGCCTACCTACCTAGCTACCTACTGGCCTACCTACCTAGCGACCTACTTTGCTGGCTGAGCCACCGACCTCCGACTTCCTGCCTACCAACATCCCTACCAACCAGCCCACCTAGCCTGCCTACGCACCAGTCCTCCTACATGCCGGCCTGCCCACCTACACACCTATTTGACCGATCTGCCTGCCTACCTATCCACCTAGCTACATTTGTCTCCGTTCTGGACATGCTTCAGCACTTCTGCACTTTGGAGGCCCCACCTCCGCATGCAGCTGCGGCAGTGCATCTATGGCAGCGCTTCGGACGGCTTGGCTCTCGTCTTCCAGGCGTCGGAAAAGCTCCCTCGGTACCTCGCAATGCACCCGAATTGAAGCTGATCGTGCCTGTTGTTTGGAACTTGCTGTTGTGAAGCCTGCTTGGCCGGTGGAAGATGCGCGCGGACGCAACCCTTGAATTGAGAAAGGTCCTTGCAAGGCACGTGGCCCTCGTCATGCAGGTGCATCCAAGCTGCGCTCTTGCAGGCTCTGTCATCCTTCCTGGCCTAAGCAGCACAAGATCTTTACTGGTTCGCATGGGTCTGAGCACTGGCACAGCGGGCGATTTTGCTTGGTGTCCGCTCGTCCGTGTACGGTAGCTGCTAGCTCTGCATGCCGACTTGAATGGGGCCTTGAACCCAGACTCTGCTGATCAGCTAAACTCGCCCCTAAACCCTAAACGCCCTAAACCCTAAACTCAGACTTTGGCCAAGAGGGAGACAGCAGAGACAGCAGCTGCTCGAACGACAGCATCCGCATCGTTCAGCCTCTCCTCATAAGGAAGCCGAGATCAAGCGCTGTCCACCTGGTACTCAGAAAAAACCCAGCCTTCGCCGCAGCCAGGACAGCGGGGCTTTTCTCTGCCAGTTGTGCCAAAAGCTCCAAGGCAAAAGCGACGCCACTGGACTCAAAGCCCTTCAGGGTTACCGTGGCTTCACGAAGATCCGGCAGCATGCGCTCAACGCATGGCACGCGCAACGACATGCCCCACCCGCCTGCCGCAGCACCGCCTGAGGCAATCTTGAACTAGGACACTAGGAGTGGGACTATGCCCAACCAGTCAAAGCCGAGCCACCATCACGGCACCAGCGATTTCATCTTTGTCCGACTTCTCCAGCTCCGACAGCTGCTGCTTGGCAGCTTGTCCTGAGATGGCAAGCAGGTGGTTTCTCCAGTCCGCACTGCGCCGCCGGGCGGTACATGTAAGGACTCACAGCAGAGCACGTTATCACCAGCGCCCTTTTACAATAAGGCGAAAGGCCACAGGCATTCAAGAGCACTGGGGCCTGAAAGGGATGGGCCGGAGATTGCCTTAAACCCGCTCTTTCCTTGGGAGGGAGCTTTCATTTCCCCCTCACAGCCAAGACTCGGAGGCCCGCATCATGCCCGCCCAAGTCCAGGAACTGCCGTAGGAACGTCTCATCCCTCCAGAGTTCCTATCGGCATTGATGCAAGAGGAGCTTGTGTAATATAGGGGTCTTAATAATTGGAATAGGGTTTTGGGGCCCATTATACTATAATGAAAATAAGGAACCCCCAACATAGTATCGGTAATTATTTAGGCCCCTATAGTATGGATGCAGGCCCGGCAGAGAGTTCACAAAGCGTGACAGGGATATGTCATGGGACGGTAAAGAAGCATCAACAAAGACAAAGGTTCGTCTCTTGGGTGTTGTCACGTTCTGCTGTACCGATACAGAGATCTGAACATCGACCCCGGCCCTTCCATGTCAGTATGTCCCTTTACAACTATACAGCACCGATTCATTCATGTCAATGACATAATCAGGAAAGGGTTGGATGGATGGATGGATGGACGGATGGATGGATGGATGGACGGATGGATGGAGACTGAGGTGTGGCAGCCATGGGTCAGGCGTCATCCCTGCCGCCTTCTCAGCCCCTCCGCAAGCGTCATTGGGGCTCCATTTGGAGTTCAAGTTCCCAATGCCCCAGAGAAAGGTGCCCAGCAAGGCTGTTCCCGCGTACCCATCCTCACCATGACCCGCGTCCCCTCTCCGAAGAGATATTATCTGCCCAGGGCAGGGGTGTGTTCAGCAAGACAGTCATGGTAATCAGGAAAGGACTAGACGTGGACCTTCAAGACGGAGCCGTCCCTGCCTGTGGAACGTAGCGGAGCACAGAAGGATGCCGCTTGACCACCGGCAAAACCTGAATGAGGCACCACTGCTCATGACGCAAGAACCCCAAACCGAAAACCGCTGCTTGTGACCACAGACGAACGAAGCGCTCCATGGCGAAATATGAGTTTATTGACCCTAAACCCTGCTTTTGAAGGCTTTAACATTAGGTCGCTTTGAACCCAGAAACCAGCACGGCTTCGCCGCAGCGGTCCTGAAGGTGGAAAGGCAGCTGCGCACCTGCCAGGACGAGTAAAGGGAGTATAGTTTTTGAATTTTTGACGCTCGCACTTGCCAGGCAGGCATGGATTCTGACGCAATAAAACTATGAGACTACGAATTCTGCCGAAACCGATGCTGGCCGAGTCTAGGGTCTAGGGTGCACGTGGCGAAGTGATGCATCTCAGGGTTTTATGCCGTCCCCGCCTGCTTCCAGATACTGTCGAATTTCCTTCACGGCACAACTCCGAGTGAAGGCACAAGTCTTGCATGCCACACGACCACATTCTGCACACCTTAGGGGCTGCAAGCAATGCAGATGCGGACAAAGATCATGATTGTTGCTTCTCAACTTCCTTCTCTCCGCAAAGGAAGCAATGGATGCATCAGAGCAGCTGGACACAGTCTTGCATAAGACCAAAGAGCATTCGACCGCAAACATCGCACCAAACCTCATATCGCACCAGTCCATGTCGCACCTAGCAAAGATGCCGGCACAGGGAGTTAAGACGAGGCTCTGGAGAGATTGGTGTGATGAGGCTATCATCGTGAAGTCCGAGATCTCTTGGCAAAGCAGAGGCAGCTATCTCATCACCTCGGCAAGCAGACATATAGGGCTGTGATTGCCTCGTGGCACACACAATGCTGCTGTCACGATCGCACAACAACCGTTGCGGGCAAGACGCTGAAATCGGCAAAGCCTGACAGGTGACGAAGGCACTTGCCGACGCATGTCTTTACATGTACTAAACTATACTAAACTATACTAAACTAAAAACAATATTCACGGAACGTCCAAGGCACATCTGGTGAACGGAAGCAGCGTCTCGTCGAACCTGAGTCAAAACAGCGTCGCCCATGAGTGCGTAGAAGTTTTGGGGCTCCTATAAGGGGTCGTGTAAGGGTGCCATTAGAGCTCAGGGTTAAGGGTATAGGATTGAGAGAGAGGGCCTCCCGCTGAACGCGGCTGTCCATGGTGTGTCACAGATGGTGAAGCTCTATGGGAATGCACGCGGCCCTATACCCAAAGCCCGAAGCTTTGCACCCTCAACCATAAACAGGCAAGCGTGAGGGCTCATGGCCATTTCGCTGCAAGTGCTCTTTGCGGCTCAAAACTGCTCTTTAAACGATGGATGCTTGGCTGTCGTTGCTGGTACTATCAGGGCTTAGGCTCTAGAACCTTTAAGCTTGAGGGTTTTGAGCCTTTGGGGCTTTGTTTTGTTGATTTCCTTTTTTTCCGCTGGTGTGGACGGAGAGCCTATTTGGGGGCAGGCTTCTGGCTTTGGGGCTTTAGGCTCATGGTCTAGGGTAACTTTTTGCTGGTAGGGTTTTCTCTCTTCTTGTCACTGACACCTCGTCGAAGTCATCTAGGTCACACCGCTTCAGCCCAAGTGTCTCAAAGTTTCGCGAAGTTTCCACTGGCTCCACCGCCTCGTCGTTGGGTTCTCTAGTTCTGAAAGGGTTTAAAAGGATCTATAGGGACGTATGGGGCTTTCGGGTTGTAGGGTTGAGCGTCTAAGGGGTATGTTTTCGCACCCGCCCAGCTGACACAGTCGCACCACAGCCTAGAGGAGATTAGGGTTTAAGGTCTAGGATCTGCGGCTTATTGCTGCCGGGACGTTTGCCAAAAAAACAGGATCAAAGCAGCACTATAACTTTGACCATCGCCCTCGACTCACGCGTTGAGACCGCCTGACCTGAGACTACTCTGAAACAAGAATCACAAGCCGATAACCTTATCTCTTGGGAAGGCAAACGACACTCCAAAAACCCCCCATGCACAAACGCAGGCCCCAGGATCGACCCTTCTGTATCTCTTTTCCTTGCATCTTTAGGACCTGGAGCCCTGAATCCTGAAGAGCGCCAAAGTGTCAGCCTCGTCGTTGACATTGTACGCGTTCGATATCGTGCAGGCCTTGGCTGCCAAGTGAGGCATCGTTCTGAAGCTCCGGGTGTTTCGAGGGTCAAGGTCTGATTGTAGGGCAAAAACTTGGGATGTAAGGCCGGAAATCCCATTGAAACTCAAAACGCTGCCTCACCAACGGCATCCTGCAGCATCGGGACGTGCATCTCCTATCATTCTCTGGGAAAATCTGGTTCGGCTCGCGTTGCCGCGCTAGACTCCGCTAGACTTCCAGCGATTCAACGCAAGATATCAGAACACCACTGGAACGAGGGGTCTGCAGGAAAAATGCAAGCCTTCATGATTGAAACTTTTGCATGGACGATAACGGGAAACTACTACCAATCTCTACAATCTACTCAGACCCTTTGCCGTGCAGTGATTGAAATGTTAGAGATTTCCGGTCGGGCGGCGGCTTGGGAGTTCCCCGTGCAGCTGTTCAAATCGTTGTTGGCGTCGTCGTCCCTAAACCCTAAACCCGTTGTCCTCCTCCTTCCACATCTCTGTCCCGTTTTTTGCAGTACTCTTCTCCGCGTCCTTGTCCTCGTCTTGGCGCCGTCGTCTCTGTCACGGTAGTTACGGGTGGCATAGGAAATGCTGCTGGCAAGGAAGCATCAACCCCAAAGTTTAGTAAGGAAAGCAATGGAAAAATCCTCCTTCATAAGCTCGCAGTCGGATGCGCCAGACGAGGTTCATGGCTCGAAGCCGACATACTACATGGGTCAGGTACTAGTACCAGTGCTGTTAGGACATGCGGGAAGAGAGAAAGAGACGGTCCATCTTTTCTTGGATGCGGCTGTCCTCGCGCAGCACCTTTGGCCGGAAGGGTAGAGCCCAATTGCACCCAGCAGAGTGGTAGAGAATCCGGTAAGCATGCAATAGGTCCGTGAGATTCTTGTATCCGTGGTAGCCTATGGCGAAGGGCGAAAGCCAGTAGTCCGCCAACGCAGTCACCTGCGAGGGCTGGCAGGTCATCCAGCGATGTAGCTCGGGGGCAAAGCCGTAGAGTTCGCACACGGCTCGGGCCACGTTCTCTAAGCTGCCAGGTGCGAGTTTCGGTCCCGGCAGCGGCGGCAACTGCCGCTTAGCCAAGTGCTCCTGGCATGGCAGCGGCTGGGTGGCAAAGTAGTAGCGCCCAAGCTCATCCTCAACCGCGGGATGTGCCGTGACGTTCGAGGCCACGAAACATCGCCCAAGCATGATGTCCCACCAACGCCCCGCGACGAAGCCACAGCCATTAACCCTGCGGGCCAGGGACCCGCCGCCCAGCACCGTCGGCGCCCAGAAGACGACTTTCTTCGGGAAAGGATAGGTCACCGCCGTCTTGTCCAACGGCTCCAGATGCTGTGAGAGTCTCCGCAGAGCTTCTTGGTCACGCAGACCCCACCAGCAGTGTGTGGAAAGATTCCCATCTGCAGCTTCATGCCCAAATGCAGCGCCGCCACGAAATGAGGGTCCCCGGCCCGAAGCGCATTTGCCCTCGCAAAGGCTCGCAAGTTCTCACTGTCAAGCTCCAGCCAGCAGAAGAGGTCGGCATCTTGTAGTAAATGTCGAGCTGCGTAGACGGCTATGAGCAAGCTCTTCTGGATGGTGTTGCCAGACCAGAGTCGCGTGCGAAAGGTTTTAGAGCCTGGAATTCCAGGAGTCGGCTTGTCTGCGTCAGTCCACTGCATCTTCATCCAGCTCTTATCCGCTTGAGTTTCGCGGAATGCTTGTGCCAGGTTCACGACTTCAAAATCGCGTCGGCCAACTCGGATCTTCCAGGAGCTGCGCGTTTCCTCCTCTCTGCTTGGGGCAGCGAAGAACTTGGCCCAATCGCAATGCCGAGCGAAGCTCTGGGCCATTCTGCGAAGAGGCGGGTAGTCGTTCGGTAGCGCCGCCAGGTACAAGCATGCCACGCGCTGCGCAACGCCCTGCGAGGGGGGAGCCTGAGCGGCTGCCGCATACCTCGATTCCGTAGCAGCTTCGTCGCAGGTCAGATCTTCACCGGCCCAGGACAGCGGATTCGGAAGGACTTTTCGCCCTGAAGGATAAGCTGCATGAACAGCCCGTACCTTTGCAAGCAAGTTGGCTGGGCGGAAGCCTCGAGGAGGTGCCACACAACCTTCGCATGCAAAGTCATCGAGCAGTGCCCAGGGGCAGTCTTGCATGACTGTGGCAGCTTCTGCTGCGATGCCGCCGCGGCGACTGACCGCAGCAATGAGCGAGAAAGTGCTGCGGCGGTGCATCGACCTTCGGAGGGGTCCAGCTGATACGAATTGTAGCAGTTTTTGGGCGCATGTCGCCTGACTTGAAGAAGGGTCCTCTTCGACAGAGCGTGTGGCAAACGTATCCTGCCCAGAGCACGCTGCCGGCGTATACCTGGCTTCTGGAGATCCTGCATCAACTCGCGCACCTCTCGGACACTGAACAATCCAGCAGGAAGCTGGTATCTGTCTCCGACGTCCTGGCTGCACAAGCAGCGACCCTTCTGGGCCAGGTCTTCGGCCTCTGCAGGTGGCGGCAGTGGCAGCGTGCCATCTGACAGCTTCCATCGCAGCTCACTGGGCTGCAGAGCCCGCGGAAGCGGTGGACAGAGGCCAAGGTACCGCAGCAGGGCTCGATGAACGACCAATCGAAGGAGTGGCCCGTCACTGGTGCACCGGCGTGGAAGGCAAAGCCACAGCCGCGCAGAGATGTTAGCTGAAAGACGGCGGCCTGCTGTCAGTGAGGCTTCTTCAACTACTCGTTACAGGTACACTTCTTTCCGCGGGAGATGAATTTCCATCATTACAGCATCCGGATGCTCTTCCCCACAACTTTGCCCATGTTCCTTGGTAAACCATGGACCGCGGCCGGGTGAAAAGCTCGTCATGCGTGGCGAGCGTCTGCAAGCACTGGAGCTCACTGGAAGTGGGAACAGCAACACATAACAGCAGCACCACCACCCAACACGGATGTAAAGTCGCCGCCATCGGCCGGCGACATGCCACTGCTCTGCTTTGGCCACTTCAAGTCTGCACGGCGGTAGCGTAAACCACAACACTGTAAAACGATGCAACGAAGAACTCATGCACAAGCCTGTGAAGTCTTGCAAAACGCTTCCTGGTCCTAGCAACTGGAGGCCATATTAGGCTCACAGGGCAGGCTGGAACCAAAATCAGAAAAGCCAGTCTCGTAGCCTAGAATGCCAGAGACACCTCGGCGCCGAAGTTTGCAAACGTTCTCAAACATGCCCCAAAACCCGAAACCCCAGAACCCCCTTGTTTTGAACCAAGCGGCACAAGCCTTCGGCAGCGCACCCCCCATCGCGCGGACAGTGCGAACGAGGGTATCGAGTTTAGGGATCGGGACTGCAAAGTCAGAGGTTTCGGCATTTTCTGGCGAGGCTATGCCAGGCCGGGGATTCAGGGTCTCACGGGCTTCGAGCTTAGACCCTCATAGGTCAAATTGGGGGCCTGGGGAAAAGCAGCACATCACGGTACGTCAGCTATGCTTTTAGCGCCGGCTGTGAGATTGATCCTTGGCAGATGCAATCAGAAAATGATTCATGCAACTTGAGCCTAATCGTCTGGCACGGTCTCCAGGCCCTCTCCTGAAATATACCTTGGGCCGCTGATGCACCGACGCAGCGACGGGAGCATAAGGTGTCGAGATGTGCTAACTTCAACAAGACATACACCCTCACCATGCTTACAACCGCTAACAATCGAAAGCTGATCGCCCCTCTTGCAGAGTACTTCTTATACCTGTGCATGTCTGTTGTCTTCCTCGTCGCGCTAATCTGTCGTACTTCCACTGCGACGTCTTCCGGATTGATTTACTCCCGGTGATTGTGTGACTGATGCTGGACCCTCTTTGTTCTGCCGACGGCTGCAGTTCTCGATGCTTGTTCTTCTCCACAAGATCAAATTGACAGCTGGGCCTCTGCCGACAGGTTACTGGGGGTGCCCAACAAGCATCATCATTCAACAGGCACCACGTTCAAGCTCCATTTGGTTGGTCTGATGGTCGATAGGGATGGTTCGGGGCATTCGTATTTAAGTGTCAAATGTTAAGTTCTTGGATTTGTTAGAGACGGAGAGGTGCAAAGCTGTCTGCAACCCTGGGCCCGCAAATTTCATGTGCCTCTGCAAGGCAGCGGCAACGCAAATGGCCTCGAGCCACGCGACACGACGGTCAATGCTGCGACCACCAGAATACTGTTCCTGCTGCTGCTGCTGCTGCTAGGGCGATGACTACCACCACTGCACGCTGACTACTGACTACTGCCCTGCTCGAATTGACATTATTTCTTATGGCACGCTTCTGTTGCTGCTGCTGCTGCTGCAACTTCCAATACAACTCAGATGCTACTGCTACTAATGGCACCATTAAGGGTGTAAGGCTTCGATCCTCTGGGATGCACTTGAGCCACGATGCAGTGGCTAGAGTCTGATTCTTTCGGTACGCAATCCAACTGAAACTCGGATGCTTGCGCCCCTGTTGTTGCAACTGCTTTGCTACTTCTGCTACGACTGCTGTGTGGCATAATATCTTGCTATGATTTCGGTATCCTGCTATGAATGAATCTTATTATTACTGCTCTGGCTGCCTACTGCTGTTGTTGTAAGCGTGTTGCTACGCTTCAATCACGTAGACAGCACCGCAACCAAACCTTGAGCTGCCGACAATGCCTAGCAGAAGCTCTGTGCCAAAGACCTCAGCAGCAGGAGCTCGAAACAGCTGAACTTACTGTCACAGGCCCTCAGTCTCTTCATGTAGCTTCCCACCTTGACCTCTCGGAAAGTGGCGCCGACCTTGGTGTCGCCGGGGTTGTTGATGGGCGCCAGCTTTGGAGAAACGGATGGAACGGATCAGATAAAACCCTAAACCCTAAACCGTGGGGTTCTGAGCTCAGCTTCGAGTTGAATACTCTGCCCCTGTGCTAGGAATCGGTACGACGCCGACCAACACTGCACAAGGGTACCACCGGGTTACTATAAGGCGGCAACTGCAAGGTCAACGAACAAGGGCACTATAAAGGTTGCTGGAAGGGAAATATTAGTATGTGGGGTTTGGTTTCAGACTGATTCATTCCGCTTGGAGTCCGAAGATGGCATTGAACCCATTTGTATTTTAGACTTCGGGAAAAACTGAAACCTAAGCCCTGAACCTATGGTTTGTTTTTAGACTTCGGGAGAAATTGAACCCGAAATACCTGAACCCTTAAGATCCAAACTAACCTTCCCAAACTGCCCTACGGACCCTAAGTTCAACCCTGGAACCCTGAGCCATTGATGCTCCAAACCGAAAAGAAACCATAAACCTCAAACTCCGAACCCAAGCCCCTTAATCTCAAACGTGGAAAAATCCCAAGCCCTAAACCCCGCAGCGTTCAAACGACGGCCGGTGCTGACCAGGGGCCAACTCGCGCAGTTCTGGAGATGGGAATTGATGCACCTGCGCGCTGATCTTGGAACACTAAGAACATGCAGAAGAAGCTGATGAATACTCATGACGGTACAGCGACGGTAGTGGTCACAATGACTATAAGGGTCATCTTCGGGATATACTGTTGGCCTCGTAGTGGTCCTTGGAAGAAGTGGCCGGAGACTCGGACCACCCAACCGGTTCCTGCAGCATGGCAGGAACAGCTGCGACCCTATCAGCATCTCCAACGAAATCTGGGCTCCTAAGCCCCAAATCCTGAACCCTGCCGAAGCAGACACAAGCCCTCCAAACCCCCAAACCCTAAACTGCCATAGGAGTTCTGGCCCCAGAGCCCGGGCGCGCGCAAGCCTTCACTCTAATGCCAAGCCCTAGGTCAAAGGGTGGGTTTAGGGGCAACAAAGATCCCGACTTCAAACGCGGTTTAAGGTTTGGAGAACCCTTTAATCTCGGGAGGGTGTGCCACTCACCCCAAGTGTGGCTGAGCCATGGGCTATTGCTGCGGCTTCGTGGTCTTTCGGCTGCAGGCTGAACCTGCCATAACATTGTAAGGTATAGTATAACAACATAGTATGATGCAGTAGAATATAGTAGAATGTCGTTAACAAAGCATGATATATCATCATATAGGGTAATCTAGAAAATAACTGAACGACCCTTTTCCGTCTTGCGCAAGATCAGGGAAGCGGCTATCCGCTGGGTGCGTGCTGACAACTTAAGGATGCAGCAGAAAAAAGCACAACAGGCCAGAAGATCCAATTTAACGTTCAAAATTACTGTTAATTCATGCCTGCGGCATAGCGGCATAGTAGTGAAGAGGCGAGGCATGGGGAGGCTAGCAATCACAATCAGAAACATCATAATCATCACCACCCGTCGGCCACCATCATGACCATAGAGCAAGGTCAAAGACGACTAACATCAATAGCGATGACATGAGCGATTTTGATCAGAGCCATAAAAAGCAAGAATAGCAAAGAAGCGGTGATTATCGTTTTCAGCACCACGACACACGGTGAGATTATTGTTATGCAATGGGGCTGATCACAGTGATTACTCCAAAATTCTTTACACACGAACTCTAATGGCCTAACCCCCATCCCGGAAAAAAGCTTAACCCAAACCCCAAACCCTCAACCCCAAACCCCCAAATGCCGCGAACCCACAACCTGAAGCCCCAAACGCTGGACCCTCAAAAATTTCAATCCCAAACCCTTGCAGCAAATACAGAGTGCAGTATCCATGGGCCCGCCGTGTCACGGTGATGCTGGCCTCAAGGATGCAAGGACAAGCAGCAAAGCTTAGGGTCTTGTTGGGGCAAGTCCACCCTTAGGGGAGGGGGGTAGGGGACTATACTTCCTTAAATAGGCCGCATTAGTATTAGGTCCTTATTATAGGTATTAGGCCCCCTACAAGCTTGCCCAAGTCGGCCGGGCTCCTACGTCGAAGAGCTTCGGAGGGGCCCGGCCCCCACGCCCTGAGCTGCGCACGCCGGCCTTTTCCTGTAAGTGATGTGAGCCTCGAAAATCCTACAGCGGCGGCTCAAACTTGCGAGCCGGTATAAGATGGAACATCAGCCAACAAGCGAAAACGGCTGCCTCAGGGATCATTAGCAATGCCAGCGGCAAACGGTTAAACGAAAACAAATACAGCCTGGGACAGACCGCAGGGGGACCCCTTCCACCTCCCTAGCCCTTCCAGCTTCACCGAGGATTTCAAGCACTGGTGGGTCTGGCTGGGCTGTCCCAGAACTGGTGCGATGAGGCTCACGCCCTGTTGAAAGTTGCCTGGCACTTCCTGAATGTCCAAGCTTGGCTGTTCAATCGCAAGCAGTAAAGTCACATGGAGTGGGATCCGTCATCCGGATGCTGTCTCGCAACACTCCACCTGCTTACGGAGCTTTGGAACGCCTTCCAGGCAAGTGGGTGATTCGAGCACTGCTCCTGCCAACATGGCAAGCCCTCTTAATAACAACAATAAGACCATAATAATAACAATACATAATAATAATAACAATAACAATAATAGCAATAGATTAGTCATGATAGTAATATAAAAATAAAAATACAATATTAAAGCCAACCCACCAAATACGAAGACTTGAGGCTGCTCACAAGTTGCGGGTGCCGACATCTCTCGCCTGGGAACAACATTCAGGGACGCCCAAGCTCGCTGGGCTTCTCGGCCCATGCTGCGCGATCCTGGGTCATGCTGTGCATGCTGTGTTAAAGGCGTGCACTGCGTGCACTGTGCAGCTAATTCTGCCACTAATTCGAGTATTCGCTCTCACGGGCAACGATGCTCTTGTCCACCACGACTTTCCAGGAAGCCACTGACTGCTCCCAGGTTGAGAACGACATGTTGGCATCGGTGACCTCGAACTGTCCCTCGAACCGCACCATGATGCACACAACTATCTGATTATCATCTTTCGAACCCCAGGTGCGTTGGCCTTGTCGAAGGGTATAGTCGTATGCAGCATGGTATAGTATAGCATCTTATCGTATCTATGGTTTAGTATGGTATAGTATAGAATTGAGTAGTGTAGAATCAATGTTATAGTTATAGTATAATCTCGCCCAGCAGCCACGAGGCCCCAGCCGCGGCGGGCAATCTCTCCGAGCAGCTGCGTCGCGTTCCAAGAGGCGTAGCCCCAGAAGACCTTGAGAGGAGCATCGCCCAGCCTCAGACATAGGATTTAGCGTTTAGGGTCGTCGGAAATGTAGTGATCCCGGATCCCCCTTGAGTCTTTAAGGTGGAACATCCCCCTCGCTTCTTGGGATTGGGGTTTGCACCGAACAGGGGACTCTGCACTTGCAGAGCAACAAGGAAAGAGGGAAGTCGCGCATACGACGCTGCGAAGGACGCTCGCAAAGTGGCAAAGGAGTAGCAGGACAACACCGGTCCATCACGATGATCTGGACCGCTAAGTACTTGCGACTGTGCTCATTAATCCGAGGCGAAGTAGGGAAGTTGGAGGGAACTTGGTGTTGTGGCGGTGTCGAGCGCGCGGAGACGCAAAGAAGTGCGAGCCTAGGAGCAAGTAGCCATCGCCGGCGCCGACTTGGACAAAGATGCTGGCCAACAGTCCCAAGATCACTCCAAGTTCTCCTCATTCTGGAAAGTGCATGTGCTCGGCTAAGTCTCAGGAGGAGTCCAATGCAAACCAAGATGCCGAAATAAATGCCTCGGCTTCTTCAGTGCAGGCTTTTGTCATCGGCACGACTGCGCGAAGCTGTCAATCCAAGTGGCTGCCTTTGACCCTGAGCCGTGAGAGCTGCGCAATTCGCTGAGGAGACCTCAAACACATCTAGTTCCTAATCTTCTTGCAGTCACAGGTTCCCATGACGGCAAACAATTCCAACGCATATGGAAGTAGGCATCCGTGCTGATCACAAATTGGTGGCATGCGGCAAAATCTCGAAGCAGCTCGCCAGCTGTCGCCGTATCCCAGGGTCAACCGCGAAATTGCTGGACGCGCGCTTTGCCTCAGCTGAACCCGATGCAGGATGCTCGGCTTGACACCTTCTGACTTGCCGCGGCGAAGACCGGATCAAAGTCATTGAGCCCCGACAAGGCACTGCATCGAGCACTTCCGTGGGTATCTCCACCAGAGCAAAGGCCTGGTAGGGCCGCCAGGGGCCGAGGTTCAGGCCCGGTTACGGAAAAGGGCCACCTCCCCGATAGGATGCATACAAGGCAACAGAAAATTCTACGTATGTAAATGGCTCCCCGTCCTCCTCACAGAGGGATGTCTCCCATTATGTCCGTCCTCCCCTGTGGGACAAGAAAGCGGACTGCCTCTCCACAGCTCAATCCAGATCTTACCGTTGAATCGCCGGGCACAATGAGAGACACATCTCCCGACATTTAGATTTAACTTCTGATTTGCTGTCATCAGACGAGAACATGGCTCTATCCCAGCCACAAACAGTCGCCGCATGAAATAGCATTACATGGTCCACTTCCACTGCTGCCCACTAGCTCCTGGGATAGAGCAGAAAGGGGATAAGAGTAAAAGGACGTAGTAGTGAAGCACGAGATTCACATGCCTGCAACGGAAGACCAAGGATGAGAAGAACACCACGGATCCGGTAGCCAGCAAGGATACAATGACGGCATGGATTCTCAAGACCAAAACTTAAGTCACAAATGGACAGGTGCAGTGTGAACGTGACATTCCAAGACAAGTTAAAGTTTAAAGCGTTTCTGGTTGCGCTGCCGGCCGTTCGATTGCAATTTGGAAGCCGGGTACAGCTTGCACAGGACAGCCATGGCAACTGATACGGTTCGCTCCTCCCTTGTTTCCTTCTTCCTGCGGTGCACATTCCCGTTCCTTCGTTCATTCCTCGCTCCTTTCGTTCACTCCTGGCTCCATTCCTTGCTGCCGGGCTGAACTTCTGGGCCTAGAGGATGCGAGACTCGGCACCTCACATGAGGAATCGCTTCACCTGCAGCGTGTCCTTCTTCCCCTCTTGTCCCACAGACCCGGTTCCAACATCCGGAGAAACGTCGATGCCGCGACCCTGAACTGTTGTTAAAACTTCAGCAAAGGTACCATAGATGTGTCATACATGGGTTGCCTCCCACATGGGTTGCCTCCTTGCTGCAGTAGCTTAAGCTTTATTCTGAGTTCCTCAAAGCCCTTATGACAAACACAGCATCCGTAAAAAAGCTTGATTCGCAAAGCTATGAAAATTTTAAGGACCTGTACTAGTAAAAGACTCCATTGAAAATGGTTTAAAAGGACAGCTGTACAGCCTGGAGGTATTATGCAGACCTACCAGAAACACCAAAGAAGGACCAAAACCCCAAAACCCACCCCAAACCCCTAAACCCCCAAAACCTAAACTGCTTTTTGCGTGAAATCGCAAGATCTGCTGCACCTGCTCTCGGCTGTCATCCCTACACACCTACACCCTTTTGCAGCAGGCTTCTCTCGCCCGGAACGCACCTAAAGCCCTAAAGCCCAAAAGCCCTCAACCCGAAGACTCTGAGCCCTTATAGTAGACCTTATAGACCCCGTTTAAGGAGCCCTAAACCCTAGTAGCCCTCTGGTGAGCCTCCGAAGGCTCCACTGGCCCGCCAAGAAAGTGCTCCACGGACCGGGGGGCCAACACACTGGCGGCCTGTAGGACCTGCTTTGGGGTTTGGGGGTTTGTGGGTGTTTAGGGGTTTAGGAGTTTAGGGGTTTAGGGGTTTAGGGGTTTAGGGGTTTAGGGGTTCAGGGGTTTAGGGGTGTTTAGGGTTTAGGGCTTATGGGCTTAAAGTTTACAGGCTTGTGGGCTAATGGGCTTACGACTCGCACACTCGCTCAAGGCAAGATCGGATTCGGGCGACGCATCCCAGCTTAGGGGTTTAAGGTTTCCGAGCTCACTCTCGGGCATGCGAGGCGAGGTTTAAGGTTTAGTGGGTTTCGGAGAGTTTCAAGTTTTAGGGTGAAGGACCTGTTTTACTTTTGGAGCCCATCGCCTGGACCAAGGGAGCGTAGCTCGATTGCCACTCCCTCAGCGGGTAAGTCGTGACCTGACGGGAGTCCGACGAAGAGGCTTGCCGGGCTTCGGGTTTGGAACTTCGGGAATCGAAGCTCACACTGGGACAACCCAAGCGAAGCATACGAAGTTTAGGGTTTTAGGGTTTCAGAGTGTTTTTGCCTCCAGCATTCCTTGACTGCGTCCGCTACAACTGTGACAAGCTTGCGAATGCCACCTCTCAGCCCTTCGAGGATCAGGTTGCCTCATGCAGGTGCCATGAACGGTCGTACCAGCTGTCATTGTCACTTCAAGTTTCGGCGCTCACACTCGGACAAACCAGGCGAGGCATATGGTTCGAGGTCTGTGGAGTGAGACAGCCACTTCAAGTTTAGGGGTTGGAGGGTTTAGGGGTTTAGGGGTTTAGCGGTTTTTTTTAGGGAGGCCCTGCGCGCTCTGTGCGTGCGCGCTTTGGCGCCAACTCGAAAGACGATTTCCGCAACTTTCTCTGTACTAAGACGTACTTCCAGTGTGGTCCTGTTAGGGG
>BGNK01002521.1:54983-102663 GCA_003297005.1 Symbiodinium sp. clade A Y106 | reverse complement strand
TCTCTCCCTTCCCGACCTTGCACTTCCAGCCCCTAGAGCTGCAGGAACCGAAGACCCTCGAGTTCTCTCTTCTCGACTTCTCGAGTTAGAACTCGTGTGAGGTGTAGAGAGCATCCTCCAAAACACACCCACCTTTCTGTTCCTGGTTTCAAACCACGGACTTGTCCTCCAAGCACAAGCTCCGCTACCACGTGAAAAACTTAAGGTCCCTCCTAGACCTTTTCCCTTGGAAGAACACAGTCACTACAACCACAGCGGACAGCTGCAAGTCTTTGTCACTCAGCTTGAGCCAAACAGTCACGGAGTGCGGCAGAGTGTCACACGCAAGTGTGGAAAACGAATTCAAACAAACGAATTAGCGTATTGGGCACTAACCACACAAAGATTTACAGAGTAAATCTT
Organism: Symbiodinium sp. clade A Y106; assembly: GCA_003297005.1. NCBI lineage: Eukaryota > Dinophyceae > Suessiales > Symbiodiniaceae > Symbiodinium > Symbiodinium sp. clade A. Next base: position 102,261 of record BGNK01002521.1, on the reverse strand, counting down.
GTGGGATTTAAACATAGCACTGAGGATCCTTCAAGGAGTCCTCATCACCAAAACAAGTACACTTTGAGATCGAAGAGATTCTCAAAGGTACTTTCAAAGCATCAAGGAAGGTTTCCTGAAACCGTTCCCGAAGCAGAACACTCACAAACAGAGTTACCTATCACAAGCGACTAACGCTCATGATCTTACACAGAGCAGCAGATTGACGAGGCCCCCCCGAAATCAAACCCCTCGAAGCCCTTGAACCCTTTGTCCACCTTAAAGCCTTTTAAAGCTCCCTTCAAACTCTCTAAAGAGAGGATACCGCAGACCGCGTTTGTAGTTTCGGCTTGGAGCAAGCTCTGCGTGTGACGACAAGACAGGGACTGTTGCCCCCGTCAACCATGTCCAAATGGCATGCTGCAGTTCACCTTCTCATACGCCAAGAGAATCGACCTCCTGCACTACAAGACGTCTCTTGATGGCATCTTGGCAGGCAAGATTGTTGAAATGCAAGCAAGATTTCTGAGCCAGTGTGGCGAGCTCAGCCACAGCTTCAGTAACGGGGCTAATGATGTCTCTCATGCTCAGTCCAAGCACGGAGAGCTGCTTTCGTGCAGGAAGAGTTTTGGCTCGAGCGTTCTAGGCAGATTTCACCTCTAGTATGTCTCTTTTTTCCAGGCCATCGCGCATGGGCTCATGCGAACAAGTAGTCCTGGAGGTACTTTTGGTGTCCTGTGAGTTGAGCTGTTGCTCTTTTTTTTGAACGTTGTTGTCGATTTCCAAACTGTGAATCGAACAGTGAACAAATTGCTTTGCTGACGTTTTTTGTTTGTCTTTGCAGCTGTTTCTGCCGACCTTTAATGTTGTTAAGCCAAAGCTGGTACTGTAGAGTGGTTGTGCACCTGCTTGTTTGTTTTGCGAAAGTGCAGAAGGTGAACTGCTTTTGCATGATTCCTCCTTTGCAAAACAAAGTTGAGACCCGGTGTTTGGCTCAAAGCTGCAATCTTGCAGCGCATAAAAATCTTAGAGCCGTGTCGAGATGCTTCCACTGGACGAATGCTGGATTCTCGCCGCCTAGTGCCTGGTGACTTGAGTGTGAGGGCAGGTCCTCAACATTGATTGAAATAGAATTCAAATCGCATTGGATTCCACGGCCTTACAATAGGGGGAATTGAACACGATCTGAATCCGAATTGGATTCCAAGGCCTCATAACAGGTGCATTGAAACTGATTGCCGAAAACTCGAATTGGAAATAGGAATTCTATGTCAAAGATCAGCACGCTCACCTGAATACAAGCTTCGGCGGAAAGAATTGCACTCACACTGTTTGTATTTCTCTTTGGATCTTCGGGGGTTGGGTGGCTGCGATTATGGGTGAGGGCTTTTCAATGCACGCGTGCACGTTCTTGCGTAGTTGTCCTGGGTTGGAAGACGTTGTTGGTTCGCTTTTTATTGTTGGACGCGAGACCGCTTGCTTTTCTAAATTGCTTTTGAAGGATGACTTTACCTTTTTCGTTTATCCTGCGGTTTGGACTGGCAACCTGTACAGTATTTGGAACTGCAGCTGGAATTCTGATCCCAGTGGAAAAGTGTGATTGTGAAAAGAAAATATAAAGACTTTTCTACGCGGTCAACCCTGAAGACTACGCTAAAACAAACCTTAAACAGAAACGTAAACCTTGTTTAACCTTTGACCTAGGAGCTTGAAGGAACGCGATCATAAGTGGATCGTTGAATCCCAGATCATGCTCCTTTGAATTATTTCGGCCCTCAGCCCTAAACCTCACAAGCTCCACAAACCCTAAACCTTAAAAAGCCGCAGACCTAAACCCCCCAGCCCCAGCTCTCACAGCCGAACAGCATAAACCGCAGATGCACCAAACACGAAAGCTATACTACGGAAGTCTTCTTAGCGTTTTATGTCTTCTTCAGGGGTTTGAAAGGTTCCATAGAGTTCCTTACAAGTAATCATAGTGTAGACCCACAACTTAAATCCAGCATTCTGGCTGGAGTCGACGCCATGCCTCCTGCAGCAGATGAAGACGAGGTCTGCTGGCAACAAAACATTAAATAGGGTGATGTGATGACACTGTCATTAGGCTGACTAGTTTCTGAAATATGATGTAGTTGGAAGGTTTGTACACAAATGTTATAGCTGCTGTCCAAAGCCTCGCTGCTCCCGTTTTCTGAACAGTTAGCATCAATATACTCCTATAGTCTTTTACAGGTCTTGCAGCAAAGCACTTCGAAACCTTGGTTTCGTTGGTAGGGCCCCAGCATGAAGCTTTGTAGAGCTTTGCAGCATTTCATAAGACCCTATCCTATTCATTCTTATGGTCCCTGTGTACGCCCAATAAACTCTGATAAATACTACTCTGATTATCTCAAAGCCCCTATAACAACCTTGTTTTCAAGATTGAAGGGCTTTTTTGACACCCCATGACTATAACCCTAAACCCGAAACGGGGAACCACACCCCGAACCATAAACTGCCATAAACCCTTATTGCAGCCGTGAAGTCCTGCCGAGTTGGCCCTGGAGACAATCGGGGAGAATGATCCTCGAGTCAAGCCGGCGTCCATGTGGTTTGGGTTTGGAGTTCCTTTTCGATGTCCGATGGGGATTCCTACAAGGGCTTTACAAAACTTTTTTATACTCAAACAAGCACATAACTTCACATAGCCAACATCCGTTGTTGGAATGATCCGGTTGCTTAGAAAGGATGGTGACAAGCACGTAAGTTGGCATTGTAAGTAACCATAATTTTACTTGCCTCATCTGTAAATCCGGTTGCTAGTCCCGTGAACGTTAAGTAGAGGTTGGGCTAGTAACCAGAGACCCCTCTCATTTCGAAAACTTCCTTGCTGTCGCAGCACCCTAAACCCTCAACGGCATATGAGCCCTGTTTAAACCGTAAACCTTAGACCCTAAACACTAAACGGTACAAGCCACAAACTCTGCAAACCCCTCTATACCCCGTCAGGTTTCCCGAACCGTAAACTTCAATTCAATTCTGCTTCTAAAGCTGCTTTGATGTCCCCTCCACACGATGGTTCAGCAGTCGTAGCGGGTACATTGCGATTGAGCCCTTCTACCCAATCCAAACACAACACAACCCCCTAAACCCAGCAGCCATCTGTTTAGTTCCTGCTTAGATCCCTTTTCCGAAAACAGTTTATTGTGGATCCAACTTGGATTCTGAGGAAGCTTCAGGAGATCGCCTGGGGATTGCAGAGCGTGCAGCTCGTCTCCATCTGTCGGGTTACTGGCTTCAGGTTTCATTAGCGCTTAGAGCATGACGTCAAGTTGTAGGCTTATCAGATTTTGCTGGCCCAATTTGATGAATGAGGTTTCGTTGTAGGATGGATAGATGGAGCGGATTCCCTGTGTGACCCTGGAGCCTGACGAGGATCGGGGTCACAGTACGCGAGCTTTACCGGTAGTTCGTACGCTTTACCCGACTGTTGGCTCGTCACGTTTAGAATTTAGAGTTTGGCGGTTTACGGATCATGGGCTGCTAAGAGTTTTGGGGCTGGCATGTTGCTTGTGGGTTCTGCTCACGCGGTTTCAGCACGTATGCGGCTTAAAAGACTTTGGTGCCAGTGTCTGAGCTTGTGACAGTCTCTTGCATGTATTTCTGGGGCAGGTGCTGCCAAACGCGACTCAGAGATTGTTCACCCTAATCGTAATCATATCACAAATCGTAGTACTACTCAAAACAGTACTCATGGCACTACTGTAATGTGTCAGCTAAACATAACAATCGCTCATCTTACTATGCATAGCCAATCATCACTTCGTTGATTATGCTGCAAACTGCTACTCGTGCCAATGTTTAAAGTACTCATCACAATACTAATCCTAATCATGCATGACTAATCTCTATCAAGCATCTTCATAATCAAAACACTAGCTTGCTAGTCATAATAGTACTCACAGAAACGAGGACTCGAATCCAAAGCCTGGCCGAGGACGAATCGGCCCGGAAATCGACTCCCGGAGGACAATAGCAGACCGTAGGCCTCTCAACAGGCACTCCTTTTTATGGTTTAGGGTTTATGGGGTTTATCCAGGTAGTCTGTAGTTAGTTTCAGGCACCTGCTTGTTTTTTATACAGGTTGTCTTTGCTTAGTTTCCTGTATTTTTGCTAGCATAGGGGTTTATGTTCGTGTTTTACTGGGGGTTTGAGGTTCTCTTCTGGTCAAGGTTTCCATCTGAGATAATGTATTCCCAATGGTTCCTCTCGAAAATGTGCCACGTCCCAAAGCCTACCGCACTAAAGCAGCACGACCCCCAGATCGAAGCTGCAGGACGCCAAGCGCGCGGCTTACCGCGTCACTAGCAGGGCGATCGCTTTGTGCCCGGGGCCCATGTGTTGTGCGGCCCGTGGCATAAAAGCCCAACCTCCAGAACCCGAATTAGGCCCTGGGCCCAACCCAAAACCTGCAAATCTTTCATCCTCAACCCGACATCCTAAGTTATAAATCTTCTCAGAGGGACCGACCTTCACGATTCGAATCCCGTTATGGAGTATATCATACCACACCCTCTCATGCAATTGCTGGTAGTGGTCCGACGTGCCGCAGAATTGAGACCTGGTGTAGGGGCATACAGGACATTTGAAAAAGTCTGTGGATCGGAGATTGAGAGGGCGGTGCCGATACCCTGAAGCTGGGGCCCTAAACCCACAACCCGACACCCCAAACCCTAATCGTAAACCCTAAACCCTATATCCTGAACCCTAAACCCTAAACCCTATATCCTGAACCCTAAACCCTAAACAGAATCAAGCTCTCGAGGCACGAACGCGGAGTATGTCCAGCCCTTGGTACACCTGTGGCCCTTGGTTCATGTCCGGATGCCCAAATCCCCAAGTCGGAGGTTCGGGTGATCAGGGCTTCGTGGAGTGAGAGATTTCAGTCGATTCGCCTTGTGGTTTTGATCTATAAGGGTACTATATTATGGGGGCCTTCATAATAAGAATAGGGTTCTTTTGTCTGCAGTGTGATGCCAACAGTAAGAGTTGGCATGAATGCAGCACATGCGCAACATGGCATGTCCATACTGTAGGGCCTTAATTAATAATCACCTATACTATTTTGGGGGCTCCTTATTATAATTATGGTATAATGCTATTCTAAGTATTGAGGCCCCTATATTATATAAGGTGGGGGGGTACCTCCACAGGTGAGGTCACGATTTAGGTTGTTTGCAGTAGAGAGTCTTGGGCGTTTATCCCCCGTTGTATGATACTCCCATGTTGTATGCCGGTTTTGGGGGTCTTAGATGTTAAGATGTTTCCGGTGCGGAGGTTAGAGAATTGAGAGATGAGGTGGTTGTACAAGAGCTAGTTAGGCAGCAGTTGACTTGGCTGCTACATGAAACCTCCAGATGACCATCAGTCAACTGCAGCAGCAGTGTTCCTTCAGCGTTTTAGCTGCTGCCGTAGGGGCCCAAACAATTACCAAGACTATTTTGGGGTTCCTCATTATAATTATGGCATAACATACACCAAAACCCCATTCCGACTAGTAAGGTCTTTGCAGTAAGCCACTCTAATCCTGCGTGCCTCTGCAATAATCCAGGCACCTCAACGAGGCCAGATCCAGTCTCAGTAAGCGTTTTCTTCAGGGAGCCTCCCTCCATGTGCCGATGGCTTCCCGGACCCTAAATCGACAGAAGACTCTGAACCTTAAGCCCTACCTGAACCCCAAATAACCTACCCTTTTTGAGGGAAGAAGTTCTTCAGGGTCCAGGTAAGCTCTAGATGGGAGCTTCTGCAGATCTTCTGCGGGCCAAGTTGGGCCAAGTAGTGACGGAACAAACCGTAACGTGCTCCAAAAACCCCTCGGCCTTACGCCTTGGAGTCCTACATTCCCCAATCCTAAATTCTCAGCAGTCCGAGCCGAAGACCTTTAAGCTGGATTTGCTGAGGAACTTCCTTCCAGAAGGGGGCCTTTGTTGAACTAGGGCTTGTTTTTTTTTAAAATTTTTTGTACACGAAATATGAGGAGCACTATTACAAGTTGGGCCAGGCTTCGCCATGAAGCTACCACGTTACAGCTAACAACTACAGATAAAGGTACTTGTAACCCCAACTAAGGTGCTTGCAACTTATAACCTAACCTACTACATCCAAAGTAATAATCGTCATACATGGTAAAAAAAATGCAATCGTCGAAAGCGTACCTGAGATACAGGTCTTGTTAACCTCTTATAACAACCACTTAGACCCCTACACCCCAAAACCTAACTAAAGCCTATCTATGTGCTCTCGCAAGAGCTGCGTTAAGAGAGATCCTCGGCAGCTCCAGCTTCGCCTGGAGAAGCTTTCAGGCTTGGCCGTCTTTTGGCGAGTTGAGGACCTTTCGGGTTTTGCGGGTGTCGGGTTTGGAGGTAGAGCCCCCAAAGCCAAAACGAGGGCTGTGGGCTTTTCGGTTTCCTGGCTTTCGGGTCTAAAAACGTAAGGGCTTTCGGGGTTTTGGGTTTGGGAAGTGAGGTGGAAGTTGATGACTTCGTGAAGCGTGCTGCTGCCCTCACCAAGGAGATTGAGGCCTGGCTCCGGGGTGAAGGTTTTTGGGGTTTAGGGTTGTGGGGCTGAGGGTTGCGGGTGTTGGGCCTGCTTGCATATCCACCAGTCATTCAGAACCATGGCATGTAGGGAACCAGCCCGAATGCAACGAAGAATGCTCGTACTTTGCGTTTATTGTGTGTTTCACGCTCTCCCTTCCTGCCACCACCACTGCAGCATCTCAGTTCAAGCGCGTGCATCGGCCATGCAGCCTCAGAAGAGGCAGCGCTTGGAAACAGGGTTAAGCCTTGCGGAAGTCATCCGCAGCTTTGGAAGCCCAGAGCCTCCATCGCAGGAGGGTTTCGATGCGAAGCAGGAAGAAGAGCCGCACACCAAGGAGGAGGAGGAGGAGGATGTTGGTGCGGAAGAGGTTGTAAAAGAGGAGCCTGAACCTAAAGAGGAAAGCGTTGACGCGCAGGAGGATCTTGAGGAAGAGCTGGCATGGAAGGCGGAGGAGGATGAGGAGAAGGAGGAAGAGGAGGAGGAGGGCAAGTATTCTCAAAGTACCGTTGCTGGAACATCGACCTCTGCCTCGCAAAGTTTGTCACAAGAGTCTGGCAACCGTTGTTGCAGGACTCGGAGGCCACGGAGCATGGCCTGGAACTGGCGGATGCAGCAGGCATGCACGAGACCCGTGGAGGCTTCGCAGATCTGAATCAGGAAGAGCAGAAAATACTATTAACTGTGTCTGAAAGCCTCACGAAAGAGATAGGTATGAAAGAGTTTTACACGTTCGATGTCCGGGCATGCCGTGAGGACTTGAAGAAATTGGTGCACACCTTCTTCTCCAGGTACAGGCAGACAGAAACGGAGGACCATCGCTTCGAGACGCAGAGGCTCGTTCAGAACAATGAGTACAGGTTTAAATCAACGTTGAAAACGCCTTCCTTCTCCCCGGGCATCTTTGAGGGCGAGCCGATGCCACATCGCAAGATGGCCGAAAAAGATTCGTGTAGGGCATTCCTGGAAAATGAACAGGCTCGCCAGGTTGCCAAGTGGCTTCCGCCACCTTCCAGAGTACTGCGAAGAGAGATCTTGGCAAAGTTCAACAAAGACTGGAAGGAGGCTATGCTTCAGCGGGNCTGCGAAGAGAGATCTTGGCAAAGTTCAACAAAGACTGGAAGGAGGCTATGCTTCAGCGGGGCATCAGTCCCAAGCTAGTTCAGCAAGAAGCTGTCCAAGCGCTTTCCGACGAACTTAGGTCTTGGGGCTGTAGGCTGGCTTTGTGGGATGGTAATGCCTGAATGCTGGGGCAGCCCCACCTCCGCAACCCCGCTCGTTGCACGGAAAAGGCTTGCAGTTGGCACTCGGGCTTCAGAGAGGCAGTGTGGGCTGGCGATTTAGGGTAAGCTTCGGGGTTGAGGATTACCCTAGACCCTAAACCCCTAAACCCCTCAATTAGGGTGTTCAGGGCTGAAGAGGACGGTGTACACAAAGGGTGTTCAACAGCCTCAGAGGGAAACTGTGCATATGTGGAAGATTTTTGGGGCACGAGCTCTACACCCAGACCACCAAACACGTCGAAAGCCAATCACCGGAAACTCAGTCGCCATCAAGACTTTCGAACGGATTGCGTGCAGGATTTAGGATCTAAGCTCCTAAAATTTCATGCCTTGGCCTGGTTAATTAGAATAGGGCCTTGGGGTACGTTGCGGTATCCCCAAACTAAGAAGCCTAAGGCAGAGTTTGACTAATCATTCCCATCCCAGCGCTTAGCCCCAAACATCAAACCCCAATGCTAAACCCTAATGTAGAGGCCTTTATGGTTAGAATAGGGTTGTGGTGCTCCTTAATTATAATACTTAAGCAACTCCAAAAATAGTATAGGTAATTATATTGAGGCCCCTAAAGTACACCGCAAACACTTCTGCATGAGGTTTGTGGTTCAATGAGCTTGCAGGGTTTCGTCCTAGTTCCCTAGACCCTGGACCCTGGGATGCTCTGACCCGAAGACCCTAAACCCTAAACCCTAAACCCTAGTCCCCTAGGAAGACCCTAATCCCCAACTTGCGGAGAATCTTTAAGTTTCCAAGCCCAGCCCTGAGCTCCCATAGCTGGAAAGGGCCTAAAGGCGGCGAAGGACTTCCTGAATCTTCAAGCCTAAATCCACTTAGCCCCAAAATCCTAAGCCCCAAAGCCTGCATCCTAAACCCCAAAGCTTCAAACTCAAGCCTTAAACCTGAAGCTGAAGCAGGAGAAGAAGAAAGAGCTGCAGGAACTCGAAGAAGTGCCTTTCATTGTGTTACAGTGCAGGCGGTTGCCTGGGTGTTGGAGTGCATAGTTTCGGTTCCGGTTCAGGGATTTTTCATTTCTGGTTCGTTTTGCTTTAAGTCCGGTGTGTAGAGGGCTTTTGCAAAGGTTTCACAGTTTTGCGTTTTACGGCCGTTGTCAGGGCTGCATAAGGTGTTTAAAGGAGGCCAAAAACAAAAACGCGTTTCCCTGTTTTTCTGATAATACCAGCTGGGTTTGGGGCTATGGATCATTCGACTGTGCTTTTGGGTTTGGGCTGTGCGAAGTCTTTGCAAGCTTTAGCATGTTCTGGGTGCTTCAACAATCAAGACAAGGGCCTGGGGATCTTTGAAAAGAGCAGTCGGGGTGTTGGTTGGGACCCTATAAGCAGTAGCTGGTAGTGGGCCATGAAGTGGGGGTTCGAGGTCTGGCCTTTTATCTGAGGCCAAACCCTAAACCCGCAACCCTAAGCCCTAAACCCTAAGCCCTACACTCTAACCCCTGAACCCTAAACCCTAAGCCATACATTCCTGCTTTGAGTGCAAGCCGAGGCCATCAAGGCGGATCTGAGTGGAAAATGCTACCGGGCCACAGGTGATGGAGGCGGGGAGGGGATTTTAGGGTTTCGGGGTTTCGGGGTTTAGGGATTGGGGGTTTAGGGTTAGGGGGGCGGGAGGAGATGGCTTGGGCTTTGGGGCTTTTGGATGTTGACAGTTTGCCTTTGTCGGCAACCGGTAAAAAGCTTTGAGCTTCTGAACCCTACACCTGCACTTAGCACTGGGATTTGGGCGTGATAAGACTGGGCCCTCCATGTGTGGATGTGGCATGAAGCTGACCTGACCTTGCTCCGAAGCCCTATAACATCCAAAACCCAAAGCCTAACCTGCCCGAGCCCTTACGGTGGGAGCCCCAACCTAACCATTGTTCCCGGCAGGCTACACGATTGGTCCGCGCGCCAGCTGAGCACTGGGCAGGCTGACATCGTAAGATTTGCATGGTTGGAGCTAAAAAAATGAGAACTACAGTTACCAAGTCCCGTGATCCAGTAACTATATACTATATGTCCGAGTTACTACCAGACAAAACACTCACTCAATCCGAATTCACCGACCTTGGGCAAAACACTTGATGCACTCCTGTGGTGGAGGCGGAGGATCGCTACGACCCCTACGCCCGAAACCCGTGAAAAGCGTGAGTAGAGCAATTCCCAGAAGTTTCACCCAACCAAACAAGACCAACTCTGCATGTGCATGGCCGTGCGAAAGGGCGATGCACTTGTTGCCATTCACCGTTTTTGTCGGCATTCTTCTCCGACCTGCTTCACTTGTGCAGATGAGAGGTCTGAGAATCTAGGACGCATTGTCAGACTGATCTGCTTTGCATAAGTTTGCGGCTCGAAGCAGCGGAAACAGCGCCGACCAAAGCATTTCTCAGGAAAGCACTTGTGTCGATTGAGCCATGGGTTGTGCAGCAGGAATTCCGGTCCATCCACACCAGGGCCAGAAACCGCCGAAGTCGACACAGCAGCGCCACCAGCTGCCTCCACAGGTACCGCAGTTCTTGATCGAATCGTCCTGGGACTCCGCAACTTGGAATAGCGATCTTCCAAGAGGTGTGCCCCGGCCGCCGAATCGGATTCTGCATGAAAGACATCTCAAGACCGTGAACAAGTTGAAGAATGATGTGGAGCGAAATCCAGATGTCTTCGCTGACATCGTGACATCCTGGAGGCAGCTGCACAAGACGTGATCTTTGAGACCACTTGCGCGCGTCCGTGCCAAGTGTGTTCAATAATGGCTTCTTCTTTTTTCCGGACCCAGGAGTTGAGCTTATTATCGGGGTGTCTTATTGAAGCAGGAGGCCACAGTGTCATGCTCATTGATTATAGACTGCAAGCAATCGACAGTCACACAATCACAGCTGCGTCTTCGGGAAACCAGCGGCTTGGCTGTTGTGCTCGTCATCGTATCATAGCCTGCGTCGAAAGCTTAACCAATCAATCGCCAAAATTGGCATCATTGGACTACAGCAACAGAGAACCGACACGTGCACCATCGCCACCGACACCAGCGGCACCACAGTCCTCATCTTCGGAGGACTCAGCGCGGAAACCCTTTGTTGAAAGGTGTTTAGGGGATTTTGACACTGAGGGTCTCAAGTTTCAGAAGGCTTGCACATGTGTGGGTTTCGTCATGCCCGGCTTGCACAGAGCAGCTACGAAACTTGAGAGTACAGCCCTAGTTCGAGTCTGAATCTCGATTCAGGGTTGAATTCGATTTAGAGTCTCGGGTAATACCGGTTGAGGGCTCACTGCTCTGGGGCCATTTCCCGGGTCCCTGCTTCAGTTCGAGTGCTTGCTGCGAAGATGTCTCTTCGCAGCACTCCTTTTTTTGGTAGTGCGTGAAGCACGCTTGATGGCGGTCGGCTATCCGGAAGCATGCAGCTGCTACTGCACTGCAGAGGGTTTTTTGCAGCATTGCACTTCTGTTTTTGGCCGAAGCAAGTATTCCGGACCCCCCCCGAACGCCGTCTTTTTTTGTCCCTGCCATGCACGTGCGATCCTTCCATTTCTTCCAGGTGGAAAGGAGGCCCGAATGCACCTGCATAGCACGGGGATGTTGTTTGCCCATCAGAAAGGCTGAACGTCAACGCCACTGGCTCTGCTTACGACCGTCCATCTTGAACCCCCGACTGCAAGTGCCAGGAAACCGTTGAGTCCAGAATCCTGCAAAGTGTAAATTATTGAAGACTGCATGAGCTTGTTTGATTTGTTTGATTGCATCGCCAGTGTGGTAGTAATGCTGTGAGATCTGGGAACTCTGGCCGCTACATATCCTTTCAGCGCAAGCTGATGCTGTCACGCGTGTTCTGTCTTGAACCCTAAACCACAAAACCTTAATCATGGTTGCCCGAGGAGTTTGTTCTTCCATGCGTGAGATTTCAACGTGCCAAGGAGGACTCCTGTTCGTCACGCAGCGACCTTTTTCCAGCATGAGACCTTCTGGCCTAGAGCTGATGGAAAAGACGACTGAAGACCAAGGTTTGCTTCTTCTGAAGGCATACATATATATAAATATATAATGTATATATTTATATATTATGTACAATACAAACACATACATCTGTTGTTCCTTAAGGGGTTCCTTTTGTAGCTATGCTACAACATACTTTGGGGACCCTTATAGTAAAGCCGTATAGAACCTTCATGAACCCATATTCTTTGTATCCCAGAAAGGCAGCACCAGTTCACCGCTTGTCTGGCCAGATGGGCATTAGGTGTAGAGTTGGGCTTAGGCTATTAGGGTGTGGGGTTTAGGGCTTGTGGTTTAAGAAGAGTTCAGGGCTTAGGGCTAAGAGCTTAGAGCTTCTAGCTCTGAGCTTAGGGTCTAGGGCTTACGGGTGTAGGGTTTAGAGTTTGCTTACGGGGCTAAAGGAAGTCATCCTGGAACTGTCAAGCAGACAACATGCTGGGAGCGAGGCTTCGCGGTTTCTTGCAAGACCCTAAGCCCTAAACCCTAAACCCTAGACTCTAAACCCTCTTAGGGGCCCTTAAAAAAACCCTAAACACCCCTCACCCCTGCGTAGACGTGCAGGGTCTGCTCAAGCTTCCAAACCCAACAGATCCAAGACTCCAGGTCCTGAAGCCTTAATATAGGGGCTTCAGTAATTACCAATACTATTTTGGAGCATCCTTATTCGATTTGTTGGTATAATGGGCCCCGGAACCCTAATCATATAGGCCCCTATATTAGGCCCGGAACTCCCAAACTCTAAACCCACAGTCCCTAAATCCCGGTGTTTTTGTACCCTAAAGCCGTTGCATGTTGCCTGGGCTCATCAGTTTCCCTCGGCTGTCTAACTATGATGGCCGTCACGGGATCCAGAGATAGCGCCTCGGCAGATTGTGGACGGAAGGGCGGACAGTGTCAGCCCGCGTCAAAACCATCCCAGGCTTACAATTGAACCCTAAACCCCGAAACCCTGAACCTAGAACTAGCGCCTGCCCTAAAGCCGTGGAAAGCTTTTGGCAACAGTCCAAGACGCCCTCCCTCAGGCGCAGACACAGCTTCTGAGTAAGCGCTCAAACTCCTAAACCTTCGAATTCCACCTGCCTGCACGACTCGCATGGCAGGATACCGTAGTCAAACCGCAAGCTCTAAACCCTACACCTTCATCCTAAACCTTAAACCCTTAAACCTAAACCGCAAAGCTCAACCTTTTTTTCCGTAAACCCCAAACCTCTCAAGCCTTGGATTCCGAAAGCCCTTCCGCAAGTAAGCTCCGAAAGCTTGAAGCCAGAAATCCCCCATAAAATGCTATAAACCCTAAGCCCTAAACCCTAAACGGCCCTAAAGGCCCTAAACCCAGTGGAGCCTCTAAGAAGGGGCCTCTTGGCCTTGAGGCCAAGCGTTTCCCAAGTCAGGTCACGGCTGGAGCGTAAAGCCGTAAAGCTCTTTTTTGGAGTGCAAGACTTGGCCAGGCTTCCGAATTCCCCCCTTTTTCCTTTTTGCCCCGCCCATGGGCGGGATGCAGAGTGTCAGATATGGGAGTTTCCGAAAATTAGGGGTGCCGTATTTGGGGGTCCTTATAATAAGGATCCCACTATTTAGGGTACTATATTAGGGCCCCTTATTTTCGGAAACTCCCATATTGCGACTGGATGCATGGTTGCCAGGTTCAAAGTGCAGGAGCTCTACGGATCTGAGTGTTCGGAGCTTCCCGGGACTCCACAGTTTTGGGCTCCTAGAGCATCCTCGTCCCTTTTTCTGTTACCTCTAAACTCATGGTCTGCCGATTCAATCTGAGAAGTTCTACACTGGTCACCCTTGTTCGCAGAAACCCAAAACCCTAAACCCAAAACCCTAAACCCTAAAACTTGTTTTTCAGCTCTCAGCGAGTTGCCTTGGATGCCAAAGGCCTTAGCATCGAGACATCCTCCGTGAAGCAGGATGTTCCGTCGGGTGCCCCAGTGCTTGTTTGCGACCCTCCTACCCAATCTTGCCTCACCATCACCCGCCATTTTTTTTAGGACCTTCTGACACTGAACAAATGGAACCAGAGGGGTGCTGTCTTGCCTCCTGCCATGTGAAGAAGTTCTTCCAAACTGCGGTTCCCTCAAATTCCCTTGTCCTGACAGAAATCCGGGACGGGAAGAACAGGAAGAACATGTCGAAACCCCATGGAGAGATGCAAGAAAGGAATCCTGGGTGATAGCAGAAGCACCCTCCCATCCCTCCACACCGGAACTTGCTGCAAGTTACACTCTTTTGGAGCTTGAAGAGAAGCTCCAGGGCTTTGATGGGCTTTTGCTTTTTAAGGCTTTAGGGGTTTCCTGAGGCAGGCCCCCCCTTAGGCTTTAGATTTGATTCGTTCCCAGAACCCGACTCAACTGCACTCCCCTCAACTGCACCTTCCCTTAAGCCTCGACACGAGATCCCCGGACCTGTGTCCGCCTGCTTCTTCGATCCCCGATGTAAGACCTCCGTTTCTTGGTTTGGCACGGGCTTCATTCGTACAGACTACTATCACTGTTTCATGATGATGCCGATCATGAAGAAGATGATGTTGTTGCTGATGATGGTGTTGATGATGATAATGACACTGATGTGCATGCATTTTTGTATCAGTCTTCTTCTTGCTGGCACTGTTACCATCAATATAGGGGCCTAAATAATTACCAATACCATTTTGGGGGTTCCTTATTATTATTATAATAGTATAATGGGCCCCAAAACCCTATTCTAATTGTTAAGGCCCCTACATTCGTCGCAGTCGCAGCCCGTATCATTGACCGGTCCTCGATGCTGCGCAGGACCGGCCCCGCTCTGCAATACCAGGACTATGAACAGCTGGTCCTCAACAGCAACAAGGACTTTTTTTTGGGGATTTAGGGTCTCGGCTTTAAGGGGATTTCAGGGTTTGTGTTTTTGCGTTTTTTGGTTTGGGGTTTAGCGTTCAGCGGGCCGGTGAAACGACATCGTCAGATTCATGGTAATGATGCTCAGGTCTCTCTCTCTCTCTCTGTCGCGGGCTTTCGCTCGCTCCTATACAACACGACGAAGACCACAAGTTTGGGGTTTAGGGATCCCTTTTCAGAAAACTGCGAGTTGAATCGCGCCTCGCCGTCGTTCCGTATCACAACGTTCAGCCAAAACCTCCAAAAGGGACTAAACCCAGTTATGTTTCAGGGCTTCCTTATTGCCTCTGCTGCTTCGGGTTCAGGGTTTACGATGCAGGTTCTTGAGCCGCACGGCCTCCCGAAACCCCAACTCCCAGCCCTGGCCACAGAGTTAAACAGCCCTCTGAGGTACAGAAACTCCAGGCCGGAAGGGCCCGTGAACCTTAATATAGACGCCTTACTGCTTACCAATTCTATTCTGGGGTTTCTTATTATAGTTATAGTACAACCATATTCTAGTTATTAAGGCCCGTATATTAAGCCCCGCACAGATCTCGACGAGCCGTCGTGTAGTTCTTTCTGCAATTCATCCACAAGTTTTGTTTTCCCTCCGGACTTACCCGTGACCGCATGCTTAAACTCTAAACCCCAAATGGCCCCAAATGGTGGTAGGCGGTTTAGGTTTCAGCTTGCTGGTCTTCCTGTTGTAGCTCGAGGAATCCCTCCAAGTTGGGGGGAAAGTGTGTTCTGATTCCCTAAACTCCCAAGTTCCTCAAGGCAAATCGAGGCCTGAATCGGCCGGCGCCAAGTGCAGAGCAGACAACCGGGCGCCTTTGATCTTAAAAAAGAGCCCTGTGCTCTCAACCCTAAAAGCCCGTAAAGTAGAAGCCCGGAAATTTGACTACCAGTTATTCTTCCTCAGGACTCCTTACAGTATACTTCAATCTACCCCCAACACCCTATTCTGAGCATTAAGGCCGCCGTAGTATCATGAAAGCGCCCCGGCCAGGAAGGAATGGACTTCCTGCGGCGGGGGCAGTTCAAGCAAGGCTTGCCCAGCCAGAGTTGCAGACGTTAGAGCTCGTGTGGCCCGGGGTTAGTTTGAGATGGCTACATCACCGAACTCGCGCATGACCCAAAAATATCGACTGAGTTCCGGGGGACCACGTCACTTGTATCCTGGACAATTCGGGAAGCATGTATTCCATCATGCACAATCCTGGACTGTGGCGTGTGGCTTGTGCATCGCAGAACCATCACGCCGACGTCAGGTGCAGTGCGACCGGGAATGCATTCCACCGCGAGCCTGTCTTGATCCTCTAGCCAGTCTAAATGCTTCGGCCAGCTTCAATCTCTTAAAGTCTGAGGTTCTAAAGAATCATGGTTCGAAGCTCCTTCTCAGCTCTCTTATTCAGCCCGAAGGTAATGCTAGCACACCTGGGCACACCGAATTTGTTGTTGGGCAGGCATGTCCAGTGCTCCGGGGTCCCATCACTAAGCTCTAAGTTTTCGGGGTACCTTTCCTTCCCCTCTTCGCCAGCTTTCGAGCAGCTGAAATATGCGGAAGCCGTCGTGGCCGCTTGATGGCAAAGCGGATCTCTTAAGAGACCTCACGGAGATCCTCTTGAGGATCCGATGTTTCAGGATTTGAGCTTTTCGCGCAGCAGTTCTACAGAATTCAGCCAGGGCTTCAGAGGGTCGAGAGGTTAGAAAGGGTTTGCCACGTCAAGTTTCAGGTTTGTGTGCCAGATATAGATATAGATATGCGTTTACATGTATGTGTGCATACCCGTCCAGTCTTCACACATGTACTGGTTTCAACATCAGCGTATAGCAACCTTGGCGATGGCGCTGCATATTGCTCACCATAAACTATTGCGTCCCCAGGAGGAGCCTCAGCACCGAGGATCTAAGCCCTCCCGTCGGTGTACATAAATATAAATATAAATATATATATATATATATATATATATATGTACATATATATATATACACACTCCATATATATGCTCTGTATATATATATATCTGTATGTATGATGCATACATATATACACATATATGTAAGATGCATATATATATATATGTATATGCTATATAGGCTATATATACATATATGTAAAATAGATCCGAGCCGTTTATCTTGAGCTCGAAACCTCCGCGGCAACCAGTGAACCCGAAGCACGTACTGGTAGCACCGTTCAAGCCCCGAGCTTTACAAACACCTACCCAAGCTGATCCTAGTCATCCTGACCTGCTTAGCCTAAACCCTAAACCCGTAGACCTGAACCCATAAACACCAACGTTTACTCCGAAACTCCGGAACCCTCAACCTCATGCCCTCGAGCTTTACACCGAAAACCCCAACCTCCAAACTTACCCTCGAAGCCCGAAACGCCCGGTAGACCCTCAGGTGGAAGTGCCCCTAGCTATGCCGTATCGAATCCCATGCCCGATAGTAAAGGGTACAGTAGGATTGTAGTATTCCATAACGGTTTTGTAATTCGGGTTCTGTGGGAGTTTAAGGATAATTTGCAAGACCATTCCGTTATGGTTCGTGTATGACTAACATACGATAGACTCCAGAAGCCATTGCTTTACCAATTTTTACCACCCTCTCCCGGCATTGAACAAGCAAGAATCCGGAAACTTCCAAACCCCTGTGCCCTAAACCCTAAACCGCATAAAACCCTTACATGACCTCAGCTAAGTGCCTGCAACACCCACGCGAAATCATTACACACCCCAGGAAGAAAACCACAAACGCGAAACCCCAAACCCCAGACAACAAAAACAAATCCAAACCCCCAAACAGCAAAAGATCCAAACCCTGAAGAATAAACCCGAAACTGCCCGGAGCTTTTAATTGACAGGAACCTTTATAGAACCCTAATAAAGGCCCAAGGTTTCTTAATCAGAATCAGGTTCCTACATTAGTATAGTACCCTTATTTTCGAGCCTATAGGAACCCTTATGGACCCCCTTTAAAGGAACCCTAATAAATCTTGCTTATAGATCCCTTATAGTAACCCTCAAGTCCCAACGTCCCTTGACACTCCCAGGCCTCCAAGCAGGGCCAGGCCCATTTTACTGAGCATCATCTTTCAGAACAGAGACGTTTAGGGGTTTAGGGGTTTAGGGTTTAGTTTAGGGTTTTAGGCTTAGGGTTGGTTGATAAATTTGCTTTCTTCTTTTTGGTGATGTCGGGAATTTTCGGATTTTGGGGTTTTAGGCTCTGTCAATTGGTCAGGCCCTTAATGGACACCTTTGTCAGCTTTTCGAAGGGTAGGGCAGCTTCTCCATAACGTGTTATTGGGGCAGTATACTCCTCCTAAATCCAAAGGGTTCACCGATAAATCCCTGTCTAGGCAAGGCAAATATGAATGCCCCAGTACCGGCCATCCAATGCCGTATACCTCAAGTTTAAAGCTCCTTCATAAGAAACCCTCATGTAAGAATGCCCCAAACCCTAACGGCCCTAAACCCTAAACCCTACACCCTACAAGGAGTCCGAGAGCCTTAAATGCAACCTGAGGCACCGCACTCCGAAAGTGGCCACCGAACAGGAAATCCCGAGTCGGAACGAGTTGCCTGTACCAGAAACCATGTAAGGCCCACACCAAACCCTTACCCAGGACCTTGACGGCCAAAATAATACAGGGGCCTTAACAAATACCTATATTATTTTGGGGGTTCCTTATTGTAATTACAGTATAATGGGCCCCGAAGCCCTATTCTAATTATTAAGGCCCCTACAGTAGGGTTGGGATATATTGCAGTGCAATTAATTACGTTGTGACACTGAGGGTGCATTGTCACTAATTATTCCGAGCTCTAGATCAGGCCTTAAAAGCTGAACCCCACAACAGAGACAACACGAAGCTTAGCGTTGGCATCGTGGTGTTCCGAGTGCATGCTTTTCGGGGGAGGACGAGCCTACCAACTTGATGTCGGTGACGTGCAACAACCTGGGCTGCTACTACAAGAAGGCGGGTACACAACAACAGCCTTGAATCCTGAGCCTTAAATCCTAAACCTGCACCCCGAACTTTTTTGAAGTCAGGTTTGCGTGGAAGCTGGAAAGTGTGGGGGACGAATCTCGTACCCAGAGTGCTAGGCAAGTAGCCTGCGTGGTACTGGTGATCGATTGCAGGACAGGCACGAGTTGCAGATGTGCGGCTGATGATCGTCGTCGTCGTCGTAGTCGTCGTCGTAGTCGTCGTCGTCACAGTAGTACGCAGCTCGTATTACTACTGCAGGGTCAGCTAGCAGTCTGGACGATTTGCGCACTTCTTTCATATGCGCACAAAACTGACTACATCGTCCCTAAGCATCAATCCAAAAACGACTTGTGCCAAAACCGCTACGCTGTGAAAGAATTTCGAGGGCAGGCTTTCCACAAGGGCAGTTGCCTTTCCGTGCAAACCTGGACATCATGATGAGCCACCATGGCAGCCCAAAGGCCGCACCCACGCAGGATGTGCTGGTGGATCTCTGCATGCATGTTTGCAGACGTGAGTCCCAAACCTGAAACCCTCAACTTTAAACCCTAAGCCCTGTAACCCTCTCACAATAGCGAAGAAGACTGTGGCGCGGGTTCAGCACGCTTTTTCCCCTCTCCTCGTTCCCTAAAGGTCTCAGCAAGACCTTCAAGGAACGCCCTTTTGGGTACCAAGGCACAAGGAAGGCTCGGGCGAGGTCATTGAGGGTCCGGCTTATTGCATGGGGAAGATGCGCCGGGGCAGGGAGCTCGCGAGGTGCCTCCAGCTCAAGTGGCGGGGCTGGTTGACCCGGGAGCAGTCCCGGCTCTTGCCGCGAGCGAATAAGCCGTTCGACCACAAGCCGGTCCTCAAGGAGGGCTCCCGTTTGCATGTGCTAGAATTCGCCTTTGCAGAGTCTGAACGGAGTGCGTCTCCGGCCCCGTCCTGGCACTTCTCGGACTGGGAGAATTGATTAGACATAGGGTTTAGTGGCGACGATTTTTCGCCCAATTTGCGTCTCCGCACACCAACAGTCCAAATTTCGCATGGGGGTCCTTCCTCGCACTGGAAAGCTTGATTTTTGCTTGATGGCAATTTCTCATTAACCCGACATGTTTCGTTGATAATTTTCGGATGCCTCCATCATGATTTGCTGGCTTGTCGTCTTCTGACACGTGAAACGTACGATTGTGCCAATGTGTTCTGGTCATTGGTTAAGTAGTGGTGCGGTCGGTCTCTTTTTAGGCATCCGCTTGGCTACCCTGAGCCATCGAGTCGACACGAACAGAAAAGGCGTTTGGCGTTCATTCTCGGAGTGCTGCTGGCGGTATCTTGTGGTGAACTCCTGTCGGGTTTCAAGCCGATGTCAATCCTGCCGGGTCCTACTGCCAGCAGCTGTCGTGCAACCATGGGCGGTCGCTGCTCCCATGATCCAACTGATCTGGCCTCCGAGTCGGAGACGGAGCTCGTTGTTCCGGCAACTTGACACTAAGGTGTTAGATGGAGAGTGAAAGTGAAAGGGTTCTCTATTGAGCAGCAAACTCACTGGAAGCTGTTACAGGCCGGCTTTCTATTGAGCACTGGCTGCTGCTAGTTGACGGGAACGCTGTTTGTTATAAGAGTGGGATGATGCTTGGCTTTCCATTGAGAAGAAACTCACTGGCGGTGAACTCCCGGCCCATCGGGTTTCAAGCCGATGTCTATCTCAATCCTGCTGGGTCCTACTCCTACCAGCAGCTGTCGTGAAGCTCTCATGATCCAGCCTCGGAGTCGGAAAGCACAGACCTCTGGATGCAGTGAATTCCATAGAACTGCAATGCCGAGACGAAGGAAGGAACGACTGCCCGGCCTGTGCCTGCAGAGGAGGCCGCCTGTTGCATCGCGGCCGAGGCAAAGTCGAGGGAGGAGCTGCCGACGGCCCAGTGCTGCCGCGCCGAGCATTGCCCGACTCAAGTCGGACATAAAGCGGCTGGAAGGCCAGCGCTCCCGACATCAGGGCTCCGCCAAGGGGATTAAGCGGACACGGCAGGACCAAGCTGGTCAACTCCTTGAAGGACTCCGCTTGGACAGCTCCGCTGCCGGGGCCCCGCCGCCCCCGGAGCCAGGCCCCCGCCGGGCTCTTGGTGTTTATTTTTATTTTGGGTTTTGTTCGCTTTGCGCATTGCATTTGCCATGACTCTTGTTCTGCAGAAGCCTCCCTGCCCTGCCCGAGAGTCATCTGTAGTAAAGGCAAGATTGGCAAGGATCTTCGACTAGCCATGAAAGCAGCTCAGGCCCATCACTACAAAGAAGTTTGCTCTCTTCTGGTGGCAAAAACCGCAGCGATTGGGCACAGAGGCAGGCAGGACAGACGAGGCCGCCAAACACCTGACCAACGTTCTCAAGTCCTCCTTCAAGTGGTAGACGCCTGAGTTGGAAACCCTGGTTGGGAGTTCCTGAGCGCGAGCCTCATGCTCGTTACATTCGGCGTTGCGCATTTGAGGTCGGAACTCTTGATTCTTGAACCCCTGAGCTTCGCCAAAAAGCTTGCCACAACGTTTGAGTTTAGGGCATCTAGGATGTTTTCGTGTCTCTTGTGTTTGGGGCTTAGGCCTTGGGCCTATGATGCTGTGGTCCTTCAGGCCTCCTATGTCCAAACCGGGGGATCGCGTCCAGCCCACCAGCAATGTGCCCTGCCTCGGTGTATGTTCGTTTTGGGGATGATGCTCGTAAGCGTGAGGCTGGTCGTGATTGGAAGGAGCTGAGTGCTGATGTCGTGTTTAGACTCTTGCATGTGGCTCGCAAGCCCGCAAAGCTGCGCGGGCACGAAGCGCAGCGGCAGCAGGCGCTCCAAGCGCTGAAAGAGATCGAGGAGTGCACGGCAGCAGGGTCTTGGGCGGGTTGGTTTTCCGAGACTGCCCAAGCGGCATCTACATGGAGCTGCTGGGCCCCATCCAGAGGAGTGGCGGAGGTCGGGTACCAGAGGTGTAACTGCATGGTGTGTCTTGGCGAACAAAATCGCAGCAGGCACTGCGTTGGTGGAGGGAGTCTTGGTACAGGCCCGCCAACATGGCGCCAAATTTGTGCCCTTGTGCTTAGCTTTCTGGTGTCATGGTCTTCCCTTGAGAGTGCAACGCGCCAAGACGTTGATTTTGAGACGTGTTGCACCTTCGCGCCCTTCTTCACGGCTGGGAGCTCAGGGCATCAACCCCATCTCAGCATGTCGTTCCATACGTTGATATGTGTGCCGAGGGACGCCGTTTACCACCCAAGGGTGTCGAGCGCTTACTGCTGCCGTGATGCAAGCCGGCGACGGGTAGCTCACGATTTCGGATGCAGGAGATCAGCACGTCCATCGGTGTGAGGGTCGGAGACCCTTTAATTGTGTGTAGCGGTTTAGGACTTTTACCCTAAAGAGTCCCTAAAGCCTTAAAGCCCCAGACTCTTAGGCCCTAAAGTCCTAAAGCTACATGCTTTAAAGCCCAAGACCCCAAAACCTTACAACCCTAAAGCCCTGAAGCCCCAAAGCCCCGGCCAAGGCCATATATTGAAGGGTCTAGAATGTAGGGCTTAGGGATGCTTAAGGTTCGGGGTTTAGGGTAATAATCAACAAGGAGTAATAACAACATAGGGCTCCGAATGGTTAATATTAGTATTCCCTTATCGTCCGCACTTGTTTTTAGTGTAGTGTACCCCAAAACTCCATTCTAATCTTTACGGTCCCTACTATGACCTGCAGCGACTCGAAGCCGCAACCTTCTGCGCCAGACATGTCCACGTCAGAAGCTCAAACCGACTTGACAGCCTTACAAATCTTAGACCGCCCGCAACCGAACTCTCCAAAACTCCGTTCATGGACAGTAGGTCGGCAAGCTTCACGCGGCCCTGGGTTATCTCGGGAAAGCCCTCAAAATCGAGGCTGGCACTCGAGGGCTTAGGGTTTTAGGATTTGGAGTTTGCAGGTGTCGAGGGTTTGCAGTTTGGGGGTTCAGGCTTGGGTTAGGGTTTATGGACAGGGGGTGTAACAAGGGTCAAGATTCTACGGCGAAGGTGCTTCAGGGCTGAGTCGATCGGAAAGGCCTTTGAGTTGCAGGGTTGACAACCAATGGCCAGGTGAGCTAGGCGGTAGGGTTCATGGCTTCAGGGTTTTGGCTTTTTGGGCTCTGAAAATGCAAGAGCTTTATTTGGACCCATCACTACTACAGAAACCCGTAGTCGTTGGAACCCTTACAGGAACCCGAAAAGGATTTGCTGTGGGCCTCTCTTAGGGTACGGCTCACTGCAGGTTTCCCTGCGCACGGACGATGTCACGGTAGCCGGCACCCACCTCAACGCGCTTCGGCAGCACCGCAGCTTCAGGGTTTCAGCCTCAGACCACTAAGCCCTACACAGATTAGGCCTGGGGTTCAAAGTTAGGGTTCCAGGTTCACCCCCTTACCATGCGTCCACAAGCCCCGGCGGCCCATAGACGACAGTGCTTTTTAGAGCTTTTTATAGAACCTTCGATCCTTAGGCCTGCCCGTCACAATAATTAACCCAGAAGACCCAATACACGCCTTTTCAGAAGCCCCAGAATCTAAACCCCACAAGCCCTGAACTTCCCTCAGTCCAAAATCCCGACCCTGTACCCTAAAACCTTGTAATGTACGAACCTGATGCAGCAACCCTGGCCCTGCAACCCCAAGCTGTTAGGATCCATATAGCGCGCCGTAATGAAGACCCATGGTTTCTTAGTCAGCTTCTTATGTTACCCGGAACCCCAAAGTCAGCTTATGAGGTTTGTGCTATCCTCTCGAAACTGGATAAGCACGACAAGGCCAGGAGCGGGTCCGCGTCCCCATGCGTAGGAGCTAAGAGTTTAGGTGGTGTGCGCAGCGTGTGGGTTTGACAGCATTTCAGGCTGGAACTATGCAAGGCTGAGATAGGGTGCAATGACTGTAGACATGTTTGCAGGTTTGCAGGGCAGAGGGTTGAAGGGTGTCGGTCCGGGGCGGATATCTTATTGATTTCCCGATGATGCCCCAGAGGCTCTATCTAACGCGCTGAACGATCCCCGACACCAAAACACCCAAAACCCAAACCCCGAAGCCTCAAAAGCCCCAGAAGCTCTCAAAGAAAAGAGCCTCAATATGTCAATGCTGCTTGCAGAACTCGTCTAGAACATAGGACTCTAAACTCGGAATCTCCGCATCCCCAAACACCCACGAGGCGCTGCAGCACGCGCTCTGTGCCTTGGAGCTCATTCAGACCCGGGTCGATGCGCTCGGCGATGCCGCCTCACAGGAAAGCTCCGGCTCAGGTTACGAGGGGTTTGATAGAGGTTTTTTCGAGGCTTTGTTGGGGTTTAGGGGGTGGTGGGGGAAAAGGGGGGGGTTTCGGCTCAGTCTGGAGTTTAGGGACGAATTGGGCGTAACCAAGGCTGAGGTGGGGGCTTCGAAGCCTGAATCCGTGCAGTTACTTGTACTTTAGGCGCCCGAACAATTAGACGATGGTGTTGGGGCCCATTATACTAGCAGTATAGGCAAATATTGAGGCCCCTATGTTAGGTTTTTAGGACACCTTCGTTGCCTAACTGACTGCAGGCAGGGATGCCCCAGTTTCTTCAAAGCCGTCTCTCCATAGACTCGCAGGCAGAACCGTTAAACAGTTGCCAAAGACCTGTAAAACCTTATGTACCTTTATGAAACTCCTACATAGACCCTAACCCTAAACCCTAAACCCTAAAAACTCTAAACATAGACCCTACACAACCCTGTGATGCCCTTAAGGACCCCAGAAACCGCTGAGCCGAAATCAGAAAGTCCCGGAGATCTCGCAAGCCGAAGGTATTCTAAGGGCTTTTCCTTGGGTTTCTATGGACCCTGGTTTAGGGTTTAGAGTTTAGGGGGATTAGGTTTGCTAAAAAGGGTTGCTAGAAGAGCTAGCATAACCTTTGCTGAAAGGGTCGCTGTATAGGTTGCTATAAGAGTTGCTTTTCAGGGCTACTTGAAGCGTGGCTATGAAGCTTAGGACAATGTAGGGGTTTAGGAAGCTTAGGGTTTAGGCCTTAGGCTAGGGCTTCGCGGGTACATCCCGCAAGTAATCCTAGGCCGAAGAGCGTCAGAAGCCTCAAGGGCCTAAACTCGCGTTGGCTTGGGGGCCGTAAGAAGTTAAGGCCCCCAATGTAGAACCGTTTTAGATCCCTTATAGTACCCCTGTAGAGGAGCCACTTAAAGGAACCCTATTCTAATTATTACGGCCCCCCCGATTTTTTACGGTTCAATGCAGAGAAGAAGCTTCGGGGCTCGGCTGGCCGTATACCTCTCAAACTACCATCGCCTCATGCTTCAAAGAATCTTCAAGCCTGAGTCGCCTTCCCCTCTTCAGGATTTAGGGGGTTTAGGGTTTAGGGTTTAGGTATAAGGGTTTAGGGTTTAGGGTTTAGGGTTTAGGATTTAGGGTTCAGTCTGGGCTTTCGGCTATCTTGCGATTCAGGGTCTAGGATTCTTTGAGTGCCAAGCTCAACCCCCTTCTTGCCGCCCAAGAGGATGAGTTTTCCGTCTTGGCCATTGCCTACCACAACGTGGCGGTGGAGCATGACTACCTCCGCCAGTTATCGGAGGCCATACCCAGAGTACACATATACTACCATTCTGGAATTTAGTCCCAAAAGACCATCCCCACTATGGTTTTTGGGACCCCCCGTTTTCACTTGGGGCTTTTGGGACTTTGGAGCTTTTTCGGGCTTTCGCCGAATCCTGGGCGGACCCGGGTCCGTGCGATGCTGGCTGTTAATGTAGGGGCTGTGGCCTTAATAATTAGAACAGGCTTTTGGGGGCTCCTTATTAAAATTACAGTATAATCCTATAATTTATCCCCAAGCCCTATTCTAATTATTAAGGCCCCTGCATTACCATTACTAACTTGTTAAACCCACTGCCGGCCCCACACCTCGCATGACAAACCCAAAACCACGGACCCCAAAACCCCGAAACCCTGAACCTGGGCTTACGAGTTTACGGACTACGGAGTTTCCCAGCACACAGAGGCTGCCCAAGCGTACCAGAAGGGCCACGCCGTGGCCAAGAAGTGCCTTGGGGAGCAGCACCCACTAACGTGCCTCGACTGGGATCTAGGGTTTAGGGTTTAAGATTTAGAGTGTGGCTTCCAGGGTCTAGGGTTTAGCGTTAAGGGTGTAGAGCTTTATAGCGGTGTAGGGTTTAGCTTTAGGGGTCTGGGGTTGAGTTGCTTGAAGGGTTTGGGGCTTTTAAGGTCTGGTTTGGTTACCTGGGGTTCCGGGGTCTTGAAGGTAAGCCATGTTAAGCAGCAGACCCAAACCCAAGCTTCGAGGCTTTTGGATACTGGTGGTTGGTGCGCCGTAACTAACCCTCAAGTGCTAAACCCTAAACTTTAAGATCAGAAAACCCCCAAACCCTAAAACCCTTTTGAGCCCCAAGCCCTACCAGCACACAGGCCTGAACTCCGAGGTCTGAAGGACGTCCCGAACTGCCAGCCCTCCAATGTTTTCGTTGGGTAGCAGAAGCTGCGTATGTCTTTCATGATATATGTATACATAAATATATATATGTATATATTTATGTGTATATGTGCATGTGTATGTATGTACGTGTATGTATATATATATGCAGCCTTAGGAGTGTATTGGTTTTCGTCCAAGAGTATTCCAATATTGTGATAATCTTGCAGTAGGAACAAACTGATGATGATAGACTTAACCGACAGCGGAAATACCACGAAGGAGAAGACGAGTATTGAACGTACTGAGAGCAATCAACACTGGTGTTACATACTTAGTGCTAGACCTCCACCCTACACACCCATCCCTCAAGGCCCCCAACCAAACCCCTCAAGTCCCACGGCCAAACTTATCTTCTGATACCCAGGCAGACGCTGGCAAAAAATGCTGATGTCGCCTGAAGCTCAGAGGTTGAGCAATACAGCGCTCGGAAGAATCGGGGGCGATGGCCCCGTACGCTTTCTGATTTTTGAGGCGAATACGTAAGACGGACAACCCCCTGAAAAACTTATATAGAACCTTCCTAAACTCAAAGGAACAGTAAATTCTGAACCCTGAACGGTGCGGGTTGAACCCGAAACACACAAGCTCCCTAGTCGGTAAAACGGGCCGAATCTGTGGATACTGCAGCTGTTTTTGTTTTTTGGAATCGTGTGTAGTCAAGCATTGTTCAGTAGGGTTGAGGGTTTTGGGCTTTTGGCTGAAGGCTAGTTGTTTCTTTTATGCTCTGGGTAGGTCTGGTTGAGGATTTCGAGCTTGTGGTTCAGGGTTTCGGAGATAGATGGAAATCCGGGTTATCAGCCCTAAACCCTAAGCCCTAAACCCTAAACCCTAAACTCCAAAGCCTTAACCCCACGTTTGGAACAACTGCTGAGGCCCCGACGCTGTAAGGTTCTTAAAGCCCTGAAGGCCCAAAGCCGAAAGCCCTACACCCCAAAAGCCTCAAGACCCAACTCTGTTCCTAAGCCCCATAAACCCCCCAGAGGCGTTGCAGAAGTCCCAGAAAGCTGCGGCCGCAAATGCCGGAGCGGATGCCTAAGACTCTAGCGTTCGACGAGGTTTGTGTTAAGGGTTTACGGTTTTGGGTTGCAAGTGGGTGTTTCGTTTTAGGGCTACAGTCTACAGGGTTTAGGGAGTCAGCGTTTAGGCTTGAGCTTTGAAGACAATCCTTATCAGACTCTATTGAAGGCATTTCTAAGTGGTTTTTCCAAAGCAATAAACGATATCAGGGCAAGACCAGGGACTTCCACAGAACCTGTTTGAGAGTGTTTACAAACCCCACAGCCTAAGCCCTAAACCCTGAACCTTTCACCCTAAACCCTGAACCCTGAACCCTAAACCCCACGACTCCAAAGCCTGAACCCAAGACGATGAACCCAAGACCCTGAATCCCAAACCCTCAAGCCGAAGCCTTCAACCCTAAACCCTAAACCCTCAACCTTAAACCCTAAACTTTCAACGTCAAAGAAGCGGAGGTGCGTAAGAGGGCTAGCTTCTCCTGACCCATGTGGTCTTTCGTCGACAGCTGGTACCTTAGGCACAAAAAGGAGCTAAAACAAACAAGCCAAACAATCAACGCTAAACCTGCAACCCTCCAAAGAAAAGCCTGCAGCGCCCAGGCCGAAGCCGACCGGAAACGCGAAGGAGCGGGAGAGGCCCGGGTTCCCAATCCTGGGATCTGCTTCGGCTAAGAAACCTACCTTTTTAGGGTTCCCCACTGTGGTTTCCTTACATAAGCCTTGAAAGAAGTAGCAGGTCGAGTTTCGGGCTTAGAGTTAGGGGGTTTAGGCTTTACGACGGTTTTTGGAGGTCTAAACCGGTGTCTGGGATTCGTAATACTAGTCCATGGCCGAGTATAGTATAGCTCTTGCATAAGAGCCCTCAACACCCCAGACTAACTAGTCGGGCTTGTTATGAAGGTTTGGTCTTGTGGTTGGGTACAGGTCTTTGGGCATAGGGTGGAGCAAAGGGCTTGAATTCCGACTTAGAGTCTAGAGTTTAAGTGTGAGCCGTACGCTGTAAATCCTAAAAGTCTCAGGGTATATTGGTTTCACAAGTGGATTTCGCCACAAGGCGATGCGTAACAAAGTTCGGGCTCTTTGGCCTTTATTGCAGTTTTCACTTCCGGGTTTCCAGGTTTAAACTCTGTACTATGTTTCATAACAAGCCTTGTGGGTAATGTAGGGCGTGAGTTATATTCCTTCAGGTTCCCTAGTATATGAGTCTAGCATAGCATGATTCCTTAAAGGCCCTCCACAGACACCCCAAGACCCTAATCTAATTACTAAGGCTTTGGCAGATAGACTCAGCCCCTTTCATCCCCACTTACAGGCTGCAGTCAGCATAGGTAGTATATTTCAACCCAATATAGTTCTTGGTTGGTATCATTAAGGAGCAAGCTAGACCAAACACCCCTTTTTCCATTCTAATCATTCGGGTTCAGAGATTAGGTTTTAGCGTTGAGGGCTTGGGTTTCGGGCTTAGGGATTTAGGGTTTAGGGTTTGGGGTTTAGGGTTCAGGGCTTAGATACCCGGCCCTTACGAATGCATTGCCTCGGGTCGAATTCAGTTATGTACTGACCGTGTACATCACCCACAACATGTAGCCTGTAGCCCTGCGGATGTGGATTTGGGATTTTTGGGGTTTGGGGCTGTGCGCAATCCCTACAGCAATTCCCCTTTGAGGCCTTGTTTTCCTCGGTTTCGCCATCACCCCATACTCAGAAGAAGGTTCCAACTGCAGAAACGTTGGGGCTTCAGTGGGGTTTACTTGGAGGCCCAGGGGACTTAGTAAGTAGGTTATAAGCGGGGTTATAATTGGGGCAACTCCAATTAGGGTACTTATGACCCTACTTGTCATCTACTTACTAAGTCCCCAGCGCCTCAACTTAAACCACAGAGCGGGGCCAGGCCGGCCGGACGAGAAAACCGTCGTCCTCATCCCAGGCCGGGGGGATCCTTAGAAGCCCTCAGCATCTTGTCCGAGCTCTAATAAAGCAGGTGAGTCATGGGTCATCCCAATCCTTACTACCATACTCATCCCCATCCTCATCGTAACGCTCGTGATCA
Organism: Symbiodinium sp. clade A Y106; assembly: GCA_003297005.1. Lineage (NCBI taxonomy): Eukaryota > Dinophyceae > Suessiales > Symbiodiniaceae > Symbiodinium > Symbiodinium sp. clade A. The sequence goes on along the minus strand of BGNK01002521.1, from coordinate 73,035 downwards.
CCGCCGTCATCATCATCACCATCATCTTTATCATCATCTTGGTCATCTTGATCATCATCATCATCACCATCATCATCATCGTCGTCATCATCACAGTGACCATGCTCATCGCCATCACCAGCACCAACATTATGATCCTGATCAGCATCGAACCCACCCGCATTCCTATCCCTTCCCCTCCTTCCTACGGTAGGAATGACTTGGGGGCACGCCAAGTTCCAACGGTAGGAATTGCTTTGGGCATGCCTCGTTCCTACAGTAGAAACATTGACGTGGGGCACACCTCCTTCCCACGCTAGGAATGACTTGGGGCACGCCTCGTTCCTACGGTGACTTGTGGGGCACGCCTGGTTCCTATGGTAGGAAAATGACTTGGGGCGCGCCTCGCTCCTACGGTAGGAACATGACTTGGGGCACGCCTCTTTTCTACGGTAGGAATGACTTGGGGCACGCCTCGTTCCTACGATAGGACCATGACTTGGGGCACGCCTCGTTCCTACGGTAGGACTGACTTGGGGCACGCATATGACTTGGGGCACGCCTCGTTCCTTCGGTAGGAAGGAATGACATAGGGCATGCCTCGTTCCTACGGTAGGATCATTGACGTGGGGCACGCCTCGTTCCTACGGTAGGAATGACTTGGGGCACGCCTCGTTCCAAGGGCTAGGAAGATGACTTGGGGCACGCCTCGTTCCTACGGTAGGATCATTGATGTGGGGCACGCCTCGCTCCTACGGTAGGATCATTGACGTGGGGCACGCCTCGTTCCTACGGTAGGAATGCCTTGGGGCACGCCTCGTTCCCACGGTAGGAATGACTTGGGGCACGCCTCGTTCCTACGGTAGGAATGACTTGGGGCACGCCTCCGTCCTACAGTAGGAATGACTTGGGGCACGCCTCGTTCCTACGGTAGGAAAATGACTTGGGGCACGCCTCGTTCCTGCGGGGGATGTTAGGAAGATGACTTTGGGCACACGTCGTTGCTACGGTCGGAAAATGACTTGGGGCACGCCTCGTTCCTGCGGCAGGAAAGTGACTTGGGGCACGCCTCGTTCCTGTGGTAGGAATGACTTGGGGCACGCCTCGTTCCTGCGGTAGGAATGACATAGGGCATGCCTCGTTCCTACAGTATGAACATGACTTGGGGCACGTATCGTTCCTATTACACTTGCGGCACGCTTCGTTCCTACGGTAGGAATGACTTGGGGCACGCCTCGTTCCTGAGGTAAGAAAATGACTTGGGGCACGCCTTGTTCCTACGGTAGGAATGACTTGGGGCACGCCTCGTTCCAACAGTAGGAATTGCTTTGGGCATGCTTCGTTCCTACAGTAGAAACATTGACGTGGGGCACACCTCTTTCCCACGCTAGGAATGACTTGGGGCACACCTCGTTCCTACGGTAGGAACATGACTTGGGGCACGCCTCCGATCACCATTCTTCCTCCGCAACTGTCCCCATCGCCATCATCACAAAACAGCATTATTGAAGCAGCGCTGACTGCACGCAACGCAAAAAACTCTGCTTGAATTTAAATGAACGTCGATTCGGAAGCGGCTTCACGCATGACCTCCAAACCCGAAGCCCTGCAGCCAGAGAAACCGCACATATCCCTGACTGCATGCAGGTCGCGAAGATCGTAGCCGAACCGAAACCCTCTAGTTGAGAATGCTGACTATTCTAGGTGGCTCTGCTCAGAGAACTGCGGCCTAGTCCCCATCGGGCCCCCGTCTGCTAATATCGCCGTGTAGAACCCTAAACTTGGACCCGCCCTTAATCCTAAACCCTAAACCCTAAACCCATATACCCTAAACCCTGAACCCTGAACCGCTAAACCGTCTAGAACTCTTAACACACCCAAGCCCGGCCTCGGGTCAGGCCGGTGTGCTCCCGGAGATTCGGTCGAAGGCCAGCAGAAATAAGCCGAGGCTGTTTAGGGTTTTAAGGTTTAGGGTTAAGCTCTCGGGTTTAGGATTAGCTTTGTGAGACGTACCAAAGCTATACTGTAAGGTGCTATAGTGTTGCGTACCACGTGACAGTACACCTGCTTCGACTACATCAAACCTTTGTCTTGCTTGATGGCCTTGCTCAGAAAGTGTTGAATGGTCTTCGTCGTGCTTTTGGCTTCTTGAAGGGGAGCAAGCAACTATAGGTTCTCTTTGGCATGTGTCGGCCATGCAGCCTCAGAAGAGGCAGCGCTTGGAAACAGGGTTACGCCTTGCGGAAGTCATCCGCAGCTTTGGAAGCCCAGAGCCTCCATCGCAGGAGGGTTTCGATGCGAAGCAGGAACAAGAGCCGCACACCAAGGAGGAGGAGGAGGATGTTGGTGCGGAAGAGGTTGTAAAAGAGGAGCCTGAACCTAAAGAGGAAAGCGTTGACGCACAGGAGGATCTTGAGGAAGAGCTGGCATGGAAGGCGGAGGAGGATGAGGAGAAGGANGATGTTGGTGCGGAAGAGGTTGTAAAAGAGGAGCCTGAACCTAAAGAGGAAAGCGTTGACGCACAGGAGGATCTTGAGGAAGAGCTGGCATGGAAGGCGGAGGAGGATGAGGAGAAGGAGGAAGAGGAGGAGGAGGAGGGCAATTATTCTCAAAGTACCGCTGCTGGAACATCGACCTCTGCCTCGCAAAGTTTGTCACAAGCATCCTGGCAACCGTTGTTGCAGGACTCGGAGGCCACGGAGCATGGCCTGGAACTGGCGGATGCAGCAGGCATGCAGGAGCCCCGTGGAGGCTTNTCTGCCTCGCAAAGTTTGTCACAAGCATCCTGGCAACCGTTGTTGCAGGACTCGGAGGCCACGGAGCATGGCCTGGAACTGGCGGATGCAGCAGGCATGCAGGAGCCCCGTGGAGGCTTCAGAGATCTCCATCCGAAAGAGCAGAAAATACTCTTAACTGTGTCTGAAAGCCTCACGAAAGAGATAGGTATGAAGGCTTTCCGCACGTTCGATGTCCGGACATGCCCTGAGGACTTGAAGAAATTGGTGCACACCTTCTTCTCCAGGTACAGGCAGACAGACACGGAGGACCATCGCTTCGAGACGCAGAGGCTCGTTCAGAACAATCAGTACTGGTTTAAATCAACGTTGAAAACGCCTTCCTTCTCCCCGGGCATCTTTGAGGGCGAGCCGATGCCACATCGCAATATGGCCGAAGCATCTGCGTGTAGGGCATGCCTGGAAAATGAACAGGCTCGCCAGGTTGCCAAGTGGCTTCCGCCACCTTCCAGAGTACTGCGAAGAGAGATCTTGGCAAAGTTCAACAAAGACTGGAAGGAGGCTATGCTTCAGCGGGNCTGCGAAGAGAGATCTTGGCAAAGTTCAACAAAGACTGGAAGGAGGCTATGCTTCAGCGGGGCATCAGTCCCAAGCTAGTTCAGCAAGAAGCTGTCCAAGCGCTTTCCGACGAACTTAGAATGCTTCGGCAGCCCCAATTCGTGCCGCACCTCCGCAACCCCGCTCGTTGCACGGAAAAGGCTTGCAGTTGGCACTCGGGCTTCAGAGAGGCAGTGTGGGCTGGCGATTTAGGGTTTAAGCTTCGGGGTTGAGGATTACCCTAAACCCTAAACCCCTAAACCCCTCAATTAGGGTGTTCAGGGCTGAAGAGAACGGTCTACACAAAGGGTGTTCAACAGCCTGAGATGGAAACTGTGCATATGTGGAAGATTTTTGGGGCACAAGCTCGTTTAGCAGCTTGATCATACGATGATTACATGGGTTTCATAAGTTTTTTGTTATCAGAGAGGGATCGGTAGTAAAAGCGTTCCCTAGGGTTCGCGACTGTATTCAAAATGCAGAGGAAGCAGGTGTTGCCTCTCCATTTCCCCCTTGCCCTGAGTCTGATTCAGGACTGGTCTCGTTCGTGTGGCTCCATGATCCTACAGATGTGATAACAGAAAGTAAGAGTATTGTGCATGCAACCATGATAGTATAGCTGATAGTCATATGGGGACGATACGGACATAGTGTTTCCAGTCATTCATAGGGTTGAGCTAAACCCTCAGCCAAGCTTTCGCGCGAAATCATGCCAGGACCCCTCGATCCAGGAGGGTGAGGAGGAGGCTGGTCCTTCAGTTCGGCCCTAAACCGCTGGACCTTCTTCCCTTAAGACCTAAAGCCCGCAACGGCCGAAGCCTTATAGCCGTTTGTGATTCTGACTAGGGTTTAGGGGGTACTGTAGGGTTTAAACCCTAAACCCTAAACCTTGGTAGACATGGACCAGTCTTTTAGTCCAGTTTTTTTCACTTTATGATCTCGTTGCTTGGAGATGAAGTTGGTTTGGATGGTCTAATTGGATGGTTTAAACCGTGAACCCTACCTCAACTGCCCTAAACCTTAAGCCGGAAACCCAAACCCAAAACCATATAGAGAAGGCGATCCTGAATGAGGCTTAAAAAGCTCGTGTTGCACCACACGTTCGAGGATGCGCTTTCTTCTAGAAATGCTTGAACTCTACGCCAGGCAGCAAATCCGAAACCCTCCAGTAGTGACCCTGGCTCGAAAACTCTCAGCAATGCTACATGACTCTAGACTCGAAATCTTTTCAGCCGGCACTAAACCCTCCGTAAATCCCAAATCTCAGATGCCGCAGCTCCAAAGCTCTTAGGCTCAAGTCTGCCAGCTTCCTCCAAGACCTCTATAAGGATTCCTGCTAGGGTATTTGTTCTCGGGCTCCTGTAAGGGATCCATTCGGCTTCTACCCTGAGGTTCCATTCGGGTTTAAGGTTGGGAGTTTTGGGCTTACAGCTACTCATATGATGTATCGTTGGTGTAGGAGTTTAGGCTAAGGGTTTAGGGGTTGAGGGTTTGGGGTTTTTGGACATTTCCCGCGCGGAGCATGTCGATTAACGTGGAAGTTTCACTGCTCAGTGGCAAGAGAGCTACCGTGCAAGCAGACCTGGACGAAACTGTGGAGGCATTGAGACAACGTGCACGAGCAAGAAAGCCAGGGTGAAGAATGGTGACTCGCTGGCCTTGCACGTAAGCAGAGTTCAAATTCACTCCACTGACTGTTGTTTCGCTGCCATTCTTGGGGATGGATCCGTTGTGATCTGGGGTCTTTCCGACTTTGGTGGCGACAGCAGTGCTGTGCAGGGTCAGCTGAAGAATGTGCAGCAGATCCAAGCCTCTTACGCTGCTTTTGCTGCCATTCTTGGCGATGGATCGGTTGTGACTTGGGGTAAAGCTGCTTGCGGCGGTGACAGCAGTGCTGTGCAGGGTCAGCTGAAGAATGTGCAGCAGATCCAAGCCTCTGATGGGCTTTTGCTGCCATTCTTGACGATGGATCGGTTGTGACTTGGGGTGATGCGAGGCACGGCGGTGACAGCAGTGCTGTGCAGGGTCAGCTGAAGAACGTGCAGCAGATCCAAGCATCTCGCTATGTTTTTGCTGCCATTCTTGACGATAAATCGGTTGTGACTTGGGGTGATGCTAGCTGCGGCGGTGACAGCAGTGCTGCGCAGGGTGAGCTGCAGCACGTGCAGCAGATCCAAGCCTCTCGCTATGCTTTTGCTGCCATTCTTGACGATGGATCGGTTGTGACTTGGGGTGATGCGAGGCACGGCGGTGACGGCAGTGCTGTGCAGGGTCAGCTGAAGAATGTGCAGCAGATCCAAGCCTCTTACGCTGCTTTTGCTGCCATTCTTGGCGATGGATCGGTTGTGACTTGGGGTGAGGCCAGCTGCGGCGGTGACAGCAGTGCTGCGCAGGGTCAGCTGAAGAATGTGCAGCAGATCCAAGATTCTCTGGTTGCTTCAAGCGTTTCTCTAAAGTTTAGGGTTTAGGATTCATTCTTGGATGCGCGGCCTAATTAAAGCATACAGGCCAAAACCCTGAACCCTCAACCCTAAAGCCTGAACCCAGTGCCCNCCACAGCCCCCTAAACCCCTAAACCCCTAACCCCCAACCCCCTAAACCCTAATTAAACCCCTAAACCCCCAAACCCTTAAATCCCAAACCCTAAACCCCCAAATCCTAAACCCCTAAGCCCTTAGACCGTTCTGGAAGGCCGTGAGCCGAGCTCAGAGTATGGGAGCTTGGCAGCGGCAGCCGTCCCAAGGAGGATCCTGAGAGTTCGGGGTTTGGGTTTTAGGGTTTAGGGTTTAGGGGTTTAGGGTTTAGGGTTTAGGGCTAGGGTTTAGAGTGTGCTCGACGGATTTTGCGCTGATTATAGCGCTGTAGTGTAAAGACATGTGGCTGGCGCCTCATCCTTCCTGCTTGTGTTCAGTGCTTTTGTAAGACTGTCAGCATTTGGCCTTGGGCATACCATGCACAACCGGCGCCACCTCCCGTATGCAGTGCGTCTGCGGAACGACTCAGTCTCAGGGTTCACATGCAACAGGTGTTAACAGACCTTGAAATGATCCGTCCAGGCTTCACAAAGAGACGTGTGTTTTCAGTGTTTGACTCCAGTCGTGACTCCTCGTGCTTGCCAAGCATGTGAATGGCCGCAAAGCAAGCTCAACATAGCTCAACCATATCCTTGCTGAGTAACAAAATGTCGTCGCGACAGGCATCGGCTGTGTTGCTCCCTCACAGGTCTGACAATGTACGTGGTCATGTCATGACGTATCACACATCTCAATCAGTATCGAAGCAATGCGAAATTTCTAGCAGTTGGGCCACTCGGGCGCATGCGGCATCCGAAATGCCCCTTCTCACATGGGGTTGCGCTGGGCCTGTCCAGTTGATGGAAACATGACATAGAGATGCGCGTTACCTGTTATGCTGGGTGATCGCCCCATGCACCCAGCCAAGCCAACCTTTGCAAGGGGACCGGTCATGCCATGGCACGGAGGCAGCACGAAGGGTCTGACAGTCAAGATGTAGCGAATTGTTCTCGTAGACAGTCAGCAACGGTAAAGTCTTGTGGGTCCGCCTGCGGGTGCTATATACTGAGACGGCCGGCATGCGGTGCTTCACTTGTCTGACAAAGTCATCGATTTGTTTTGCGTTTCATGACTCCCAGTTGAAACTTTGGCAGCTCGCTCAGGTTTGTTTTCTGAGGAAGCGTCGAATGACGTCGCCAAGAGGCCCTTGTCCCAGAAAGGTTTGAGTTGACGTTTGCAGTGGCTGGATGCATACGATAGAAATAGCTTGCGGTGAGGTCACTGTTCTGACAAGCTGGGGATTTAGATCGCAGATCGTGGGGGCGTCGGGGCCTCGAACATCGGACATGTGGAGAGTTTCAGCTTGGCAAGGGCTGCAGGGCTGCAGGGCTGCTGCAGCGAAGAGCAAGGCACCCAGGCTCGTCGGCTTGGGGCCAGACCTCGCGAAGCAGACCTCGCAGCCTCCGGAAGCGGTCAGCGAGACTGCGGAAATAACCCCGGTGCCCGGTGCCCGGCAGCAGCGCAGAGCAACGCGTTCGAGAGAGGAGAGGCCCGCTGGCAAAGTGGGATAGAAATGCCTGCTTGTTACAGAGGTAGCGCCAGCTCGCGGCGTACTTCCGCAGCATCGGCAGCCTGGGAGGCAGAAGCTGAAAGGTTGGCAGGGAGCAGAGCGCTGGAATTTCTTCACGGATCTAGTGTTTGGGAGGGGAAAACTGTGTCCTTTTTTTTGCGGGGCGGGGAGCAGAGCGCTGGCCGCTGGTATTTAATCACGGATCTAGTGCGGGAGGGGAAAACTGTGTCTTTTTTTTCCGGAGGGGTGGGGAGCAAAGCGCTGGTATTTCTTCACGGATCTAGTGTTTGGGAGGGAAAACTGTGTCCTTTCTTTCCGGTGGGGGGCAGAGCGCTGGTGTTTCTTCACGGATCTATAGAAAAACAACTGTGTCCTTTTTTTTCCGGGGGGGGGAGCAGAGCGCTGGTATTTCTTCACGGGTCTAAGAGCAAACTGTGTCCTTTTTTTCCGGGGGNGGGGGAGCAGAGCGCTGTCCGCTGGTATTTAATCACGGATCTAGTGCTTGGGAGGGGAAAACTGTGTACTTTTTTTTCCGGAGGGGGGGGGAGCAGAGCGCTGGTATTTCTTCACGGATCTAGTGTTTGGGAGGGGAAAACTGTGTCCTTTTTTTCGGGGGTGGGGGGAGCAGAGCGCTGGTATTTCTTCACGGATCTAGTGTTTGGCATGCCAAGACCTCCCATACACAACTCACAGCGAGCCTTAAAACGGAGCCAGCCAAAAATCCAAGCCAATATGGATTTCACAGACATGGGTGTGTCAAGTAGCAAATTATATGTCACTGATATTTGGATCTGCGGAACCCGCTTGAAGTCGCGACGGACTGGAAGGTTTCAATCCTTGTCCGAGAAATATTTAGGGTTTGCGTTGGGGTACGTTCCGGGCCGAAGGGCCCTGTCATGGATTTGTCGAACTTTAGTCACCGATCCCTCTCCAAGCAACATGTAGGGTTTGCGAAGGGGGTATGTTCGGGCCGCAGGGCCTGATATTTCTATCTGTGGAGCGGCTCTTGGTCCGTTTGGAAACGTGTTCAAGATTTTAGCGCCGCCCACAAGAAGCCGGAACCGTGTCCGGTGCCACTCTACTGGAGGGCTTTGGTCCAAATGGAGGCCGCTTCCTCAAGCTCGCCGCAAGTCATGAAGGATCGAGGGCCCCAATCCTTGTCCACGTACACACGCTTCAAGTGTCGGAGGGCGGCCCAAGTCGTGAAGGATTGGGGGGCCCCAATCCTCAAGTCGTGAAGGATTGGGGGGCCCAATCCTTGTCCATTGTGAAAGGGGTGGCGGGCAGGTTTAGGGTTCAGGGCTTGCAAGTCCACAGGGTGTAAGGATTTAGGGCTTAAGGGATTAGGGGTTTAAGTTTTGAGGGTTTAAGGATTTAGGAGGTTAGGGGTTAAAATTAAGAGGGTTTCAGGGTTTAGGTTTTCGGGGTTTAAGAGTTTGAGGGGTTTGAGAATTTGGGTTTTAGGGTCCTTCGAATGTTCCCTTCAAGGTTCTAGGAGTTCCTTTGCCAGGAGGGCTTGGGCTTTGGGCTCCGGGTCCGGCTTTTGATTTTGGTTTCTGGTACAGAGTTTCGGTTTAGAGTTTAGGGTTTAGATGGGTTTAAGGGTTTACGGAACTTAGATTTTTTGGTTTGGCGAAAGATGGGTTTGGCTCAGGCAGTGCTTCTTGAGTGTAGGTTTAGGGTTTGAGGGGGCATTTGAAGTTGCGCTGGGCCGCAGGGCTGAGCAACAAGTGCCTGGAACTGCACTCGGCGAGCTGGTTTTGGCATAAGAAGCATCTCTACTCTGTACACTGTAATGGTTCTTCTCCGAGTCTAGCAATTGAGTGAAAAATTGAAACTCCACTCTGCGAGCTGAGTCTGGGGTTTGTGGATCGCTAATGCCTCTTCCAAGGTCATATACAGACTGAAGCAACTTGGGATCCGAGCCGCGGAATATGTTCATTGACACCCCTTCCAAGTCATGGCCAGGGCCTTTACATAGACGGTGTAGGAGTTTAGGGTTTAGGGTGTAGGGTTTCAGTTTAAGAGTTTAGGCAACACTAGGCCTGAGGTTCTACGCAATTGAAGCCAGTTTTCCGTCCGGACATGCTTGGCATGGGGAATATGTTCATCGATACTTTTACTATACATGGGATGCTAACATGGCGTGTTCCGCTAACACCCCCAAGCATGAGACTCACACACTCAAAATCCAAAGACCAAAAAAGGGTGGAGCGCTGGGGAACCCTAACCTACAAACCCCACTTCAAACTGCCAGCCGTAATCCCGAAAGATCAAAGGCCTCAGCTCCAACAGTAAACCCAATTCCCGAAACCGACCTTACGCCCCCAACCAACATCGAAAGACACAACTCGATATATTAGTTTTGCAAACCCAAAACATTATGATATACCCTGAGCCAAGCTCCTTTGTGATGAAAAACCGTCTGGGAGGAGCCTCCCAGCAGACGCCGGCCCCGTCCCTACCTCCGCTGGTCTTCGCCACCCAGCAGCGAGCTCAGGGGACAGGGTTTCATATAGGGGCCTCAATAAATAGAATACGGTTTTGGGGCCCGTCATACTATAATAAGGAACCCCCACAATCGTATTGGTAATTAGGCCCCTATATTAGGGCTCAGGACTCAGGATTTGGCCTTTGGGTTTGGGGATGCCTGAGAGAAGTAGGGTAAGTAGGGGTTTTGGAGCGGGGTTTGGGGTTTACAGTGATTTGGGGGTGTTGTAAATCAGTTATAAGTTTATGGAGAAGGTTGCTGGCAAGGTGCCCAGCGTAGCCCGAAGAAGCAAAAGCCCTGAACCGCCCTGGACCCTACCACCATCTTAAACCATAACAACCCACCTCCCCCAGTTCCCGCCCCTCAAGGAGGACATACTTGCAACCAGTCGTAATTCCCGAAACCCGAAACTCTGAATCCTAAACCCTAAACCTGATCAATCCCAACCCCGAAACCCTAGAACAAAGGGGCCTAGATAAGTACCTAGACTATTTTGGGGGTTCCTTATTGTCTATATTAACACCCTAAACCCTACGCTCTGGGTCGAGGCAAGGGCCTGGAAGCCTTACGAGCAGCGTCCGTGGACCGGGCAGCCAGCAGGTGGCGCAACGGGGTTAGGGGATCTTTCGGGTTTAGGGTTCGAAAGGTTTAGGGTTTCGGGTTCTAAGGGTTGTGAAACGAGTAACCACGGATATAAACCTGGTGGCTCTTGTCGTAGCTACTTATCACCTTAGTTGCTAAGTCCCCTAATCCTCCAAGAGGGGCTCATGGAGCTCAGAGCTTAGAGTCTGAGGGGTTTAGAAGCTCAGAGTTCAAATGACGTCCTTCGACGGCAATAAGCAATAGCGATAGCACATGTCTTCGATATTACTTACGGCTGTAGTGCTGAGAGGCAGGAACACAAGGAATAGCGGGGACAGTAGCTATGTCAGTAGCAGGTTCAATCGTAGTAGCATTAACAACTGTACGTAATGACAGTGAAAATCAATTTCATAGTACTGATACCCAGAGTAAGCGTAAACGTGGTGACAGCTACATACAAGTACTGGGCACCCAGCAGCAACAACTTGTATAGTCTTCGTGTTGGACAGTGAAGAGAAATGGGTAAATGGTAGAAAGGGACCGTAACTCCTGCTCCAGTAATTTTATCAAGCTGGTGAAACTCCTGAAACGTCGTACCTTTTGTCTAGATGATGACACGTGAGACAAGCAACCCCAACGGCATGTAAAGCTCATGTCGTCACGAAGCAGGACATGCAGCATTTACAAACCGCACCCCGACGCACACAAGACCCTAAATCTGACGGAAGGCCCTAAACCCTTGAAACCTCGGAACAGGAAATCGAGCCTCAATTCGTTCCGAAACCCTGAACCTTCATCCCGAAGGTGGAGTCTAAGGTACCACACACCAATTCGTACTAATGAGCCTCCTGTATCGAATTAAGGAATCTTATGGGGCCTCTGATTTGGCAGGGCGAACAGTCCTCCCCGGAGGTGGGGCGGAAGTGGCGGCACTTTCCGAAGCTTAGTGGTTTTTGTGGGGAGGCTTTCAACTTAGCGCCGTGAGGGTTTAGGGGTTATTTAGGGTTGAGGGTTTAGGGCTTAGGGTTTAGGGGTTAGTTAGGGTTTAGGGGTTAGGGCTTTGAACCGTGAGTATTATTTGAAGTCTAAGGTTTGCCGCGGTTTACGACGGGGGTCCCAGGCACTGTTCCACGCAATTGATCAGGCGTTCTACTTGGAGGAAGGCACGTCTGTGCAACTCTGAAATAGTATCGTGTTGCTCCATGTCATCAGTGGCTCTGTCGGCCCATGGCATGTGAAGCTTAGACACAAGATCGTGAGGTGGTGCAGTGGCGCTCAATGCCACCTATGCCTTTGGCCGCCACCGACCTCCAGCCCCAACCACCCATCCCCCGGCACTGCAGACCTGATCCTCCTCCCCGGCCAGGGGCGTTGGCACTTGGATCTCCGCCGAAACCACAGGTGCGCGAAGTGGAGGCGTGGAGCCCTGGCGACAAGGAAGGCGATGAGGCAGGATGTCCTTTGTCCACTCCAAGTTGTGGGCACGATCTTGCTAGTGACTGCTAGTGTTTGCATCACTGCCCACAAGTTCAGAGTCCAGAGGTTGGTCATAGTGTGTCCACACATCTTCCGCACTTAGACTTCGCTTGATACTGTACACTGACCGCATCGCCGCATCTCCACGATTTGCACAGTCTGCGTCCGCAATCCGGAGCTTATCCCCGACTTTGTTGTCCACAACTTGTGTTAGCAATTTTGTGTCCAGAGCTGTTTGTCTACGACTTGTGTTTCCAACCTTTTGCACGCGGCTTTCTGCCCTGGTTTTCCACCCATAGGTGGAATTCCTCTCCAACCCCTGTAAAGTCGGCAGCAGGAAGACGAACGAATTCAACTGTCTTCCTACATTACTCGAGCTTCGGCTCACCACGATGAGAAGAGATGGTAACATCACTGCCTAGAAGAACATGAGGCTTCAACGACTCCTTCTTGTGGTAGGGGCTCGTTCGAAACCTCCAGGATCCTCCAGAAAAACCGGCGGAGCTGAACATACAGAGGATGGGTGGGGGTGCAATGTACATGAAAGACGGCTTCGGCATCGTAGCGTGAGAGCTGGTGCGGGGGATGTCTGATGCGAGCATGGCCGGTTTGCAAGTGAGCAGCCCCTTCGTGGGCTGACTGTGTCGTCTTAGACTTCCGGTACTTTGCAGGTCGAAGCGTTGAAACAGGAGATCGCCACGCTGCGGGAGGCTTTGAGGAGGTTTCAGGAGCCTGCAGCTCAAGCCCGGAGGGTGGTGGAGGCCGTCAAGGCGGCGGGCTGCGTCCTGGACACGGATGGAGGTTTGAACTCCTCTTACATCGTTCGAGGACTATCCGGGGTGTTGGCGGAGGAGCTAGGCACACCAACCCATCTCGCCGTCAACTACGAGTCCTCCCTCGCCCAGCCGGTCGGCGGCTTCGTGTACAGGCCATGCGACGGTGGGGCGGAGCTCCTGGCGGCCTTTGCGGTGCCCGGCCGCAGCCTGACCGCGTGCAACCTCGCCGACCTTAAGGCCCCCCGACCAGACAGATCGGGGGGCAGTTTGCCAACATACCTTGTCAGGAATTTGTGAAGCGGTCGGGAGGCCACACAGTCCGCCTGGAATCCGTGAAGGATGCAGTGGGGTACTGGCGCGACAAGAACCACTTTCGTGGGAAGGGCACGCGCCTGAAGCTGGCGATCGCACAGGACGCACGTGGCCCCAAGCTGTTAGATGCCTCTCACACACCAGGATTCTATCATGTGCTTTGGACCGACCTAAACCCTAAGCTCTTAAAGATTTGACCCGTGAACCTGCATCCCTTGCGTATCGTTCTGTCTACCACTTTTCTCGGAGGGGCTGTACGAATTTCTGTCGAGTTCAGTTCCGGTTAGACATACCAGAAACTGGCGAAGCCCTGGCTGGAACAGGAACCTACTGTAGGTGCCTTAATAGTTAGACTAGGGTTTTGGGCCTTTGCGTCCCATTATACTATGATTATAATAAGGAGCCCCAAAACAGTATTAACAGTATTGATAATTATTTAGGCTCCTATATTAGCAAACGCCGCCGCCTCTCCAAGTAGTCGTGTCTTTGTATGATCCTTTTTAGTCTTAGCATTCCAATCTCCATCAAGCCCTATACTAACAGCAATGTGCTTGAAACAGTGCTGGGCCGCAGCCGCAAAGTCCGATAAATTCCAGCAGATCCAGTCGACCCGCTTCCCTATACACCCTAAATCTCAAACTTGAAGCTTCAGCTCCAGAGCCCGCCACCTCAACCCAAAAGCCTCAAACGCAAAATCGAAGCATTGCCTCGCAACCTCAGCCGCAGCTGGCAGGAGCGGGGCAACCCCTCGTTCTTGGAGAGTTTGGGCCCGGGGGTCTGGGTCCCAGGTTTGGGTATTGGGGCTTTTGGGGTCAGGGTCCCAGGCTTTGCGGAGCCGCGGCGTGCTGGATAGGTTAGGGTTGAGGCTTCAGAGTTTACGTTTGGTTTAGGTTTTAGGGCTGAGGGTTCAGGGTTTGTGTAACATTGTGAAGGCTCCAGAATTACAAGGGGTGTTTGCGGGTTCTATACGGGCGGGCTTCATGTGTTTCAGGGTAAGAGTGTATAATTTGAGTCACCATTGTAAGGCCAGCAACCCCGTCGGCAGAGCCCAAGCTCAACACCGCCCAAACCTGATATCCCTAGCCTGAGAAAGATACTGTTCAACCTGATTATGGAGGCCCGGATAATGAGTACAATTATTCCCGAGGGTTTCTCAATATATAACGTTACCGATAAACACGTGAACAAGGCAATACATTCGGAATGAAGCGACCAGCATTCGGTATGAGCCACCAACACCCAGTCTAAACTTCTATACTCCATGAACTCATAAGCCCAGGAACCCGTAACATGAAAGTAAGACCTGCGCTTCGACCGAGTAAGACCTGCGCTTCGACCGACGCCTTTGCAGAAGCCCTTTATGCACCCTCTCAGAGTCCCTATACAATAGACAAGGACAGTACAATCTACCCGATCTACCCTAAACCCAACACCCACAACCTTAATGTAGGAACCTATAACCCCAAAATAGTAGGATTTATTTTAGGAGCCCTAATAAAGGCCTAAGGTTTCTTAATCAGGTTCCAACATTACTGAACCCTAAATCCTAAACCCTAAAGCCCTAAAACCCTAAAATCCTAAAACCCTAAACCCTAACACCCAAAACCCAAAACCCACAACCCTAATGTACTTATTATTCAGGACTTTCAAAGCCTCTCCTCCGACAGGTGCGCGCCAACCGGCCACCCAGTCCCCCGCCTCTAATCATGGAGGTCCCCTGCTTCGGGGTTTAGCTTTGGGGTTGAGGTTCTGGGGTTTAGGGTTTAGGGGTTTAGGCGTTTAGGGTTTAGGGGTTTAGGTTTTGGGGTAATTTAGGGTTCCGGGTTTAGGGTTGAGGGGTTTAGGTCAAAGGGTTTAGGGTTTAAAATTTAGGCTTGAAGGGTTTAGGCTGGTTTACCCTGAACCCATAATGAGCAAACCCCTATTACACCCTAAATTAATTAAACGACTAAATACCAGAATCCTTAAATCCTAGTTCCCGAACTTTTTCGGCTGTGCATTGGAGGAAGCAACCTAAACACCAAAACCTCAAAGCGCCCCAAGTTGTTTCGAGCCTAGGGTCACAACCAATTCGCCCAAAAGCTAAACGACTCCAAACCCGAACTCTAAAAGCTGTTCGCTGTTTTGCCCGCTGCAGTCTCAAGAGTTCATGGCTTGTGATTCCCCGGAAGGAGAGTGTCGCACCTGCTCCTTTATATCATCTGTTGGACACACATCGTGTGACGAATAAAAGCATATGAGCTAGCAGCTACCTCCATCTGAGCTTCTGCACTTGTACTAGCGTTTGCTTCCGCACTTGTCTTTCAACCACCGGTTGTCTCCACTTGGGGGTTTTTGCAAGACGGGGGGTGAAGGGGCCTCAGCTGCTTGTTATAACATTGTGCGCAAAGTGGGTTCGAAAAAACTGCGCATCAGCCAATCAGCCTATCAGCTGGTCAGCTGATCGGCTGATCGGCTGGTCGGGTTTAGGGTTTGGGGTTTAGGGTTTAGGGGTTTAGATTTGAGGGGTTTAGGGTTTAGGGTTGATCGGCTGATTGGCTGATCGGGTGATCGGCTGCTGCACGGTTTTAAACCCAAAAGCCACGCACACTGTGTTACAAGCCTTTGCGCAGATCGATGTGGCTCGGTTGATCGGAGATCCCCTTCATTTGGGGGTGTTGAGGCCTAAAGCTTAGGTTTAGCTTCTGGTCTTGGGCTTCAGTTTCAAGGGGTGGGGTCTGATGCTAAGGCATTGTGAGGGCTCATGAAGGAGGTTTAGGTGTGGATGTTGTCTTCCAAGGTGCTGCCAGGCTGTGTGTGACACTTTCCATATGCGTTTTTCTGTCTCAGGTTTTTGTGGATGCTTCGTTTCAATGTAATGTGGGAAGTTCCAGAACTAGACAGCCACCTGAAGCAAGCCATCCGCAGACACGGACTCCACATCTCGTTCAAGAAGGCTGCAAAAA
Organism: Symbiodinium sp. clade A Y106; assembly: GCA_003297005.1. Taxonomy (NCBI): domain Eukaryota; class Dinophyceae; order Suessiales; family Symbiodiniaceae; genus Symbiodinium; species Symbiodinium sp. clade A. The sequence goes on along the minus strand of BGNK01002521.1, from coordinate 57,059 downwards.
AGCCCCGTAAACCCGAGACCCGTGGAAACTCGACTACCGCATACAGTAGCTATCGCTTGCCAGCAAAGAAAACGACGCATCTCCAAAGATTCTCAGGCAATGCAAAGGAAAGCTTGTAAAGCTTCAGCCGCAAGCTCCAAATCAGAAACCTTGAAGTTCTGCGCAACTTCAAAGGATCCCTTCAAGGGACCCCATTCTAATTATTCAAGCCTTTGTTCTAATATAGGTAAAGGATCCCTTAAGGGATCCATCAGAAAGGAACCCCATCCCTCTTTACTTCGGCCTTTGTTCTACCTTTTGCCCTCCGCCAGTCGGAAGTACCTCGGCCCCCAGAGCGGCCAGCTGAGACAGGTTCGACCTTGGGGACTTCTGTGCGAAGAGACAACTCAGTTCCTTCAGTTTGCGCGTTTCGGGTTTGTTTACGGGGGTTGACCGGGTTTAGGGTTTAGGTTTGGGTAGACTGACCTTTAGATTTGAGGGTTCTTTAACGAGGGTTGCTGTGATCCTCATGCAACGTGTCGTTGTTGTTCTTTCAGCATCAAGTGTTTGCTGGCCAGAGGCTCGCCGTGTTTGTTTGGAGTTCAGGACTCCGGGATGCGGAGGTTTAGAGCTTTGGGGTTGTGAGCTGCGTTGCCGTAGAGACTCAGACTGGGAGGATCTAGCCCGCCAACTGCGTGGCCACGGTGGTGCCAAGTTCACGATTTTTTTTAAATATTACTTGGTGCCTTTACACAACTGACGTTGATGTTAGACTGGGTTTATTCAGTTTTGGTAGATAGTTCCAGGTTCAGGGTATCGTGTGCCGAAATTTGGTGCTTGCGCAGGGCCCCAAGTGTCTAGATTCCAGATACGTGGCTTATTTGGGGTACAGGGAGCCCAAAACTGGAAACCTTGAACCTAACTACTCCGTAACTTCTTAATCTTCACAATCTGCATTGTGGTTTGGGGGGGCTTAATAGGCTAGACACAGGCTACAGAAAATCGATGCCTGAAGCTTTAAACTTGAGCACCCTGTGCACAGGAGCCGGCAGACCACCTAGGTCTCCCACAGCCAGGGGCCAAGATCAGACAGCAAAGCCTCGCAGATCAGGAATACTATAGGGGCCCAGATAATTACCAGTACTATTTTGGGGGTTCCTTATTGCAAGTATGGTATAATGGGCCCCAATAGGAACAGGGATGTGGTAGGGTTCTGGGTTTGAAAGTCTACTGTTTCAGATGCAGGGGCTTCGCTTCCGTTAGGTGTGTTGAACTGCGGGTGCGGATTGCATGCTTGGCCATTCGGTTTGTGGACAATCCCAATCCCAAGCGCAGTCGGGACAGAAAGGCATGAAGAGCCAAAACGAGAAACTCGGATGGCTGCGGCCCGACTCATGTCTTAGCCAGTCTTCGTAGCCTGATACACCCCAACATGGTCTAATGTGAAGAAGAGAATCGAAATGGCTCCCGCGCAGTGCAGGACATGTGACTATGATGGACAATTTGGACGAAAAGGATAGGCTAGAAAACAAACCCCGTCGAACTGCACGCACATACAGATTCCTTTAGAGTCATTGCCTTTCAACACCAGAGCCGAAATTAAACCTCATCCATCAGGTAGCGAACACATGTGAACAAGACTCCGGCAGCGCAGGGGCATTTGGACGTCTGCGCCTGCTTGCATATCCACCAGTCATTCAGAACCATGGCATGTAGGGAACCAGCCCGAATGCAACGAAGAATGCTCGTACTTTGCGTTCATTGTGTGTTTCACGCTCTCCCCTCCTGCCACCACCACTGCAGCAGCTCACACATCTCGTGCATCGGCCATGCAGCCTCAGAAGAGGCAGCGCTTGGAAACAGGGTTAAGCCTTGCGAGGGTCATCCGCAGCTTTGGAAGCCCAGAGCCTCCATCGCAGGAGGGTTTCGATGCGAAGCAGGAAGAAGAGCCGCACAACAAGGAGGAGGAGGAGGAGGAGATGTTGGTGCGGAAGAGGTTGTAAAAGAGGAGCCTGAACCTAAAGAGGAAAGCGTTGACGCACAGGAGGATCTTGAGGAAGAGCTGGCATGGAAGGCGGAGGAGGATGAGGAGAAGGA